>PVLC010005051.1:0-18160 GCA_004027655.1 Graphiurus murinus | reverse complement strand
TACGAGCAACAACAACTGCTGGCGAGGATGTGGAGAAGTGGGAACTCTAATACATTGTTGGTGGGACTGCAAACTAGTGCAACCACTTTGGAAAACAGTATGGAGGATCCTCAGACAAATGGGAATGAGCCTACCATATGATCCAACAATACCACTTCTGGGTCTACTCAAAAGAATGGAAACCAAACTATGAGACCAACGCATGTGTACCTATGTTTATAGCTGCACAATTCACAATAGCCAAACTATGGAAGCAGCCAAGATGTCCATCAACAGATGAATGGATTACAAAACTATGGGATATGTACACAATGGAATTTTACTCAACCATAAAGAAAAACAAAATCATGTTATTTGCAGGGAAATGGATGCAACTGGAAAACATTATGTTAAGTGAGATTAGCCAGTCACAAAGAGTAAGGAAGCATATGTTCTCCCTAATATGCGGATGCTAGGGAGAAGATGGGGCATAGGAGGGTCTTCAGATGGAAAAGGAGAGACCCTCGATAAACAAAGAAGTTGATTTAACCGAAAGGGATTGATGGGGGGGTGGGGACACCCTAATGTACATCAAGGTTACTCACTAAATTGAACTTGAGAGGGAGGGAGGGCAAGGGAGCGGGGTGGGAATTGGGGGAAGGGGTCAAATGAGAAATGTGGGCACATATGTCGTTTTCAATTTGTACCTAACAAAGATGTCTGCTTACCATGTACGAATAATTAAAAAAGAAGAAGAAGAAGAAGAAGAAGAAGAAGAAGAAGAAGAAGAAGAAGAAGAAGAAGACCTGAATCACATGACCTTAGGGAAGGGGCAGTACCATAAAAATGCACAATCTGACTGGAGTAGAGATGTTTCCTGTGAGCTTCCTGGGAGTGGAGGTCATGCTTTTCTAAAACAATATTTGGCACTATGAGTGCATACTAAATGCTCAATAAGTGAGTTTTCTTTCACCCTGGCTACCGTTAACCCTAGCTCAAACTTCTTGACTCTAAATGATATGATTTCATCTTGCTACTTAGGTGGGGAAGCCTGGTGGTGTTACTTTAAACAAGCCCTCATGTAGACATCATGGTGGGCCTTTGATCTGCCTTGAGAGGCACGTGACAAGCTTTCTTCAGGAGATACCCTTTCTCTGGATCTTTTCTTCTTACTAGCAGGATTTGCATAGTGCTTAGCACATGTACACATATACTCCCCCACCACTCAAAATAAAAAGTACCTGTGAGGGATTTAAAACGTGGTTTTCCCCAATGATACCTAATCGCCCTTCCTGAGCCTTCCCAGAGCACTTCCCAGATAGAACAAATTCTGAGCTGCTGGCAAGAAGAGGAAGGTTTCTCCTTGTTCTTGCTATTATCCTAATTCCCTTATTTTGTGACATTTAACTAGGCGGGCTCCATCTGCGTTTTTATATTGGTCAGATTATCCTTGCCTTTAAAGAATTGTCTCGGCATTTGGGCTGAGCAGATTTACAGGCAGGCAAATATTTTATCTCTATAGAATATTAGCTGAAGGGTAATCCAACTGTGTCCTGGGAGGCCTCCATCCCAGGATGGCCAGGACCATAAATCAGGTGCATCAGTGTCGCCACAGGGATCTCCAGAGGAAATGCTCACGTGCCTCTCAAGGCAGATCAAAGGTCCACCATGATGTCTACATGAGGGCTTGTTTAAAGTAACACCACCAGGCTTCCCCACCTAAGTAGCAAGATGATGTGTAAATGGCTTTGAAATACATGAATGACTGGTGGAGGAAGAGGAAGGAAAGGGCACAATAGTGACTGTCATCTGCCCACACCATTGATACTTTCTGCTGGGACGTCCTTCACCTATCCCTCTGTCATGATCATACACACCTGTCCCTCAGCCACAGTGGATTGGTCAAAGATGGGCGACTGACTTAAACAGGGCCAATGCTAGTATCCCCCCCATCCTGGTCATGGCTGATTGGTCCAGGTATGGACCTCTGATTTACCTGATTCCTTTCCTAGTAGTTTTATCGGAACCAAAGAAATTGTCAATTCAATGTCTCTTTGGTGGTTGAAACTAACATGGAGGTGCTCGTAGCCGTGTTTATTGTAAGGAAGCCCTTCTGGAGAGGGAAGATTGTACAGGACAGGACAGAAGTGGTGGCATTTAAGGCCTGGCCTCCTCAAGAAGGCCCATCTCTGCTTTATGTACATCTTATTCCACAGCCCTTCTTTGGATTCTTTTGAGACTATACATTCTCTTTATTGCTTTAACAGGCCCCAGTGGCTTCAGTTACTTATGACTAAAAGATCCCTAACAGCATAGGTACTTGAAATGATCCTTAGCATCTTGCCTAAAACCTAGAGGCCCTGGGTTCTATCCCCAGCACTGTAAAGAAATAAATATACTTTCTGGGAAGTCAGAAAGTAAAAAGAGTGGTTGCCAAGAAGAGGGGAAGGGGAGCAAGGGTTTGTTTTATAAGTAGAGTTTCAGTTTTGAAAGATGAAGAGTTCTGGAGATGGTTGCATAGCAATGTGAATGCACTTAGCACCAGAGAGCTGTACACTTGAGAATGGCTATGATGCAAATTTTATGTTATGTATATTTAACTCTAAAAAATGGTCCTAAGAAGAACAAAATAAAAAGATCCCTCCCACACATCTGTGAGTCAAGGGTCAGCCTTGCTGCAAGTTCCCCACCAATTATTTTCTTGACATCAGCTTTTGTGTCAGAGCCTGAAACTTTTCTGTCTCCATTCTAATCCTTCCCTGCCCATCTAGAACCACCCCGCCATTGGTCATCCTGACCTGGGTGGCCTCATTTTAATAGCATGGAGTCCATAAGGCCTCGCTGTAATGAGTGATACAGAAAATAAATGGGCTCCATCAGAATCAAACCCATTAGCTTCCTTCAGAGTCATATGTAAATGATTCGGGGACCTCAGCCCCGCTGCCAACCTCCACCAGCACTGATAAAACAGTGCCTGGACGTGTGGGAGGGAGGTCTTCAATCTGGACATAGATCCCATTATGAGAAAGAGAAAGAGGCTTTGATCATAGCTCAATTTAAAAGTCCTTTTGTGTGGCTGAAATGGGGGGAGTGACATGTAATGGAAGCTCCTCTCCCAGCTGCAGCCTCCTGAACAAGTTGGCTGAATGAGCATGATAAGAGAGAAGCTGCCGGACATCTTCCTGCTTTGGTGAGCTCTTACCAAGGGCCAAGTCAGAGGCAAAGCAATCAACAAAGACCAGATTCCATAAAGAAAATTAAAGTGCTGAATTGTGTTGAAGAGACCTAGCAAAACCAATGTGTGGTTTTGTCCTCCAGACCCCAAACTATTTTGTATTTGTGTGGATAATAAATAGTTTTATCCAACAAACTGACAAATCCATTTCATTTTCAAGTATGATATTAAAAATATACAAATCTTCAAAACTCATTTAAAGTGAATTGGTTTATAGAGATGGAAAATCCCTCTTCCCTAAAGAGGTGAATAGAAAAAGATTTTTATAAAATCTTGTGGAAAAGGTGAGTTCAAGTTTTAAAAGAGGTTGAAGCGGAGGGAAGGGGGCGACTCAACCAGCCTGCAGAAACACATTTCTGTTTCTGAGCTAAATGCAGAAGACGTTTTAAAGTGCAAAGCGTAAATTGTATAAAGTCCTTTGGCTTTAAATATATACATGTGTATTTCTGTGAGAAGGCCCTGACAAGCCAGCTCTCTGCTTTTGCCTCATAGTAACATTCTAGGCAGCAGCAAAAATGATTTGATTTTACCAAATATGAGATGCTATTAATAAAAACAGAATTGAAATAAATCACCATCATGTGAATGCCGGTCGCTGGACTTTGAGGGAAGGTGAGATTCATGTGACGGTACAGCATGAAAAATTTTTGAAAGTTCTCTTCTGAGCATTCCAATCAGTCTGCTGCAGTAGAACTGCCAGCGCTCTCTACTGGAATAAACTGATGACAACTTTGCTCACATCCCCAGTGCTAGAGCGGGTCTGGATGAGTCCCTAAGATGCTCTTATCCCCCCTCCACATTTCAAAACACACACACACACACACACACACACACACACACACACACACACACACACACACGAGTTCATCTGTGACTACTTCTGGGAAAATATGATTCCCCTATTCAAAATGGTCACTAGCTCCAGAAGAAATTGTATAAGATTAGAAACTGCTTTTTGCAAACTCTTTTGAAATGGACTTGGATGAAGTTATGGAATGGATAAGGTATGTCTTAGTCACACTTGTCCCTCAGTATCATCAGCCTCATCTTGTTCTAATCACCTTAGTATACTCCCTACAGCCTGTTCTAACCCTCTATTCCTTTTCTCACATCCCTCTCTTTTTTAAGGGTATAACAGCTGATAGTGGTTTACTCACTAGATAACAAATTCCACTTGGTTGCTTCTCAAGGAAAGAAACCTATAATTTAGTTACAACATACATTTTTAGAAAATGTATGGTTTAGGAAACCAGAGGGGGAGGGAGATTGGGGCAGTTGGGTATGGGCATGGTCTCTGTCCTTGGGCTGCCACAGGATTCAAATCTTGGTATTTCCTTTTCTCCAGAACATGTTGGCAACAAAAATACCTGTCTGGGATTTAAACAAGGCAATCATTGTTACTGATGGCCAAAACAATAGGATAGCAGCAGGAACACCATGCCATCAACACACGACAGCCCCTAGCTCGTGGGATCTCCCTGTCATCTTCTCTGTCACACCTCTGGGCATTTCTGGTGCATGTGGAGCTAGCCAACCAGCATGGAGCTTAGGAACAGGAATTCTGAACTTGTCATTTTGATGCTGAAGTGACATACAGAGCTATGTCACTGACAACACAAACATCTTGGGAGTTGTTTTTATATGAAAAACTGTAAAGCATTGTTCAAGATGACCCTTAATCATTCATTCACTGGTCAGGTTAAGCATGAGCTATATGCTTTTGCAATCACTAGTTCCAAGAAGGAGATGAAGGAGTCAGGTCTTATCTGGGAAGTCCTGAGACTGGCTGTTGTCGTTGCTATGAAATTTGGTGTAATAAAGAGGTATGAAGGAGAACGTGGTGTGACTTTTAACAAAACAATAACAACAACAGAATTACATATGCTTTATTTGTCAAGATATTTTCCCAGAGCTGGGCGTGGTGGCATAAGCCTATAATCCCAGTACTAGGAGGCTCAAACAGGAGGATCATAGGTTCAAGGCCAGCCTCAACAACTTAGTGAAACCCTATTTCAAAATAAAAATAAGAAGGGCTTGGGGTGTAGATCAGAGTTAGAAGTCCTCTGGATTCAATCCCTTGTACCAAAGTAATAACAACAAAAACAACAAGTCTAGGGGTATAGCTCAGAAGTAGAACGCTTCTGGGACCAAGATCCAGGTCTGCTTCCTTTGGTTATGCAGATGGAATGGAAGTGCTAAACCTAGGCAGTGAAAGGGTCACACGCTGGGCTCATGTGTATTTATAAATGAGTCCAAAGGCTCACTTCATGGGCCTTCAACAGCCTTCATGGGCCACTAGAAGCACACAAAGTGTTTTTTAGGTCAGTGCCATCAAGTGATAGTATGTACACATTTTTGAATGCATGCATATGTAAGTGATTGGCGCTTTGTGCTGGGAAAACTATAAAAAATGAGGAAAAGCAACTTGAAGGCTGCATGGAGATGCCCTGTTCCCCAGCAATGCTGTACCAACTGCTATTCCCCAAAAGACACTATGCTGTTTCATACTCCTCTGTTTTTGCAATCATATCACAACTACCTGAAATTTCCTTTCCTGTTCATCATTGAAAGCTCAGCTTAAGGATCCCTTTCAAAGCCATCCTTGACCAAAACCAGTAGCTAGTCGTTTCTTCCTTGATAGCCACTGATTCTTACATCCTCCTCTGATAGGGCCTCAGACAACATAAGCAGTATTTATCTGCATGCTTCTCTCCCCTAGTGGCTTAGCGAGAGCAGCGATTACACCAGACAAGCGAGCAAACAGTAGCCACGAGTCTGCACTGTGCAGAGCATGAAGGCACTCATGAGGAAAACATTAGTGCAGATGGTGACTGCCCCCAGCATCCCCCTGTGGAGTGCCGCCGTGTGCGAGGAACATGTGGCTATAACATGACAGAAGTGACCAAGACCTTTCTGGCGTCTTTTGAGGATTTCTAATAAGAGCTTCACAGAAATATCTCAAACCAAGGGAGATAATCAATTTGCTTCAGATTCCATTTGAAGAATATTTTAACACTCCAGAAGAGGCTTAGAAAATTAAGAGATCTCATTGTGGATGTAATTGATTTATTGATGCCATTTGCCTATTAGAAAATTTTAATTTCACAACTCATCTTGTTTTTGCCATTTATTCATTTGCTCATATTTATTGAGCATCTGAACTTCAAATCCAAAATTACTTCATGCATCTGAGTATCACACAAAATGTTTATTCAGATGGAGTGTTGTAATGTGAGACTTAGAAATTTCGGAAATAAGACCATCGTATTATGAATATGTGGTAACGTACACACATAGTGCACTGCTTCCTCCAAGAAGCCCTGAGACCATTTTCATGGTGTTTATTGTATGATTTTGAGCAATTTCTGCAAGTTCCTTTCCTCCATATGCAATGAGAAAGGCAAATCATGGTGAATGCTGACAAAGGAAAGGAAATCAATCAATATTCATTGAATGAGTACTACATGCTTGATCCAAGGAAGAGAAGAGGAGAACACAAACTACTGCCCCAGCAACCCTATCTTACTAGAAGGAGCAAACTCACATTGGAAGGGATGCAGAAAACAGAAGACAGTTCAACTCCGCAGCAAACACCTCCTAAACTGAGAGCCCCTGAAGAACAAAGTTTGTTGAATGAGTAAAAAAATGGGAAAGGCAGCAACAAAGAAAAACCTTTTAAATTCCCACACTGTAATAGCTTTGGCACCCAATTGTGGTGGGGGATTGGTGGTCTGAAACCTGACACCACTGCATCTTGCAAAGTAACCCTCGCTGAGCAGGATCAAAACCTAGGGGATGACTGATCTGGTGCTGTCAGGCTCTTCATGACTCTGGTACCAGGCAGGATTCTAAGTCCTGAAGATACAGCAGAGCACAAGTTTTTGCCTTCAAGGGACTTTTATCTGAAAGGAAGCAAATATGATGATATGATGAATGACAGTATAATGTGATTGAGATGATCTTCTTAACACACTCTAGTCAAGGAAGGCCCCTGGAAAAAGGTGATATTTGAGCTAAGACCTAAGGATGGAGGCATCTGAAGGTGTTGATGGGTGGTGGTGAAGAGAATCTTCTAGGCTGATGAAGGTGAGAAATCTCCATTGAGCAAATTTGATCCTTCTTTGCAAACGACTTGATCATCATTCAGGACAGGCCGGGTGATGCTATCATAACATGCAACTCCAAATCTCTGGTTTATAATGACATACGTTTACATTACATTCCTGGTGCATAGCAGGTTAGGGGTAGCGTATGTGTGTGGGGTGAGACCCACCTCATTTCTCCTCACCCAAGACCTAGGCTGATAGGACTGCTGTCATCATATTGCTGACTCTTGTGGCAGAGTAAAAGAAAGGAAGAGAGAACATGATTAGCCACACAACAGCTCCCACAGCTTCTACTAAAGGAGGCCATATACATTTCGTTGTCTATAATCCCTCCCATGTAGACCTGACTCCAGCAGGATAGTGCAGAGTAGACAAGAGAACATGATCAGCTATACACCAGTTCCCACAGCTTCCAACTGAAAGAGATCATGCACATTTCATTGGCTAAAGCCCTTCCCATGCAGAACTGACTCCAGCAGGATAGTGAACTGCAATCAGTATCAGGCTTTACCAGGAGAATGAGCATTTAGTGAATAACACTAAAGATCATTTCTTATGGGAAAGGCAAAAAAAATTATTTCTCCTTTATCTGGTACATGAAATCACGAATTTAAGGCTTGGGCATTTGGAAATTTGGAATCAATCTGCAAGATATTTGGTTATGGCCTGAATTCTCTGGACAAGGGAAGAAGGTAATTCTCTTTTGATAACTGTCTGAGTCTGTTAGGGCTACCATGACAAAATACCATGGACTGAGTGCTTAAACAACAGGTGCTCATTTCTCACAGTTCTGGAGGTTGAAAAGTCCAAGATCAGGCTGCTGGTGCATCTCATGTCTGATGAAGGCTTGTTTCTCTGTGTGTTCACATGCCCTTTTTTTCAGTTTGTGATTATGAGAGATGAGAGAGAGAGAGAGAAGAGAGAGAGATCTTATGTCTCCCTCTGCTTTCAAAAGGAACTAATCCAACCATGAAGGCACCATCCTCATGACCTCATCTACACAATCACCTCCTAAAAACCCCATCTTCAAATACCAGCACATTAGGGCTTAAGGCTTCAACTTGCTGGGAGACACAGTCAGACTACAGCAGTCCCCTCCTGTCATGTGGCCTTTCAGAGCCAGGTCTAAATCCAAACACTCTCTAATTCCCCCTGAGTGAAGAATACACAATAAAACCTTCAAAGATTCCTCCAGCCAAACAAATATGCCTAATTCCCATTACCTTAAGGACCCAAGGGGAGGTAGGTCCTGAGAGCAAAGTCACCCAGAAATTGTATGGAAGTTTGAAGAAATAAAGGATCAATAAGGCGTGCCGTGATACGCACTGAGGGATGCCTTGAGCCTGGAGGAAGTATTTGGAGTGTGAGAGAAAAGAGACAAACTTGGCATTACAGAACTCTCTGCTACTGCGCTCCCTCAGCTGTAAAACCCAGAGGAGATGCTTAATCTCTCAGAATCTCAGTTCTCTAAAACGAGGCAGAGTCAGTGCAGGTGGAGGAGCACAGGTATTAAAAGAGGAGGGTATTCCATTAAGAACAGGGCAGGGGAAATGCCTGGAAGACACCAGCTTGGGGCAGCTGTGTCTGGACTTCCTCCTTGGAGAGAAGAGAGATTGGCTCATGTCTGTCTTATCAAGCTAAGGACTAAAAGTGAAAAGAAGCAATAGATGAAGAATTTGGCTAATTAGTGTCTTGGTGTCAGCATTTCTCTGTGTGTACCAGAGAACAAAAGTTGAGGATGACTCTGATTTTGTCTATACAGCATCCATCTCCTTCTTTTAGGTTTGAAGCATTCTGATTTTCATTTGGAGCCTTCCATTACTGATGCTTATCATCCTCCTATCATTACTGCAAAATTGGACACATAACCTGGGTTATGGGAATAGTTGTCATGGAGTTGGCATGTGGCCCCAATTGGACCAACCGTATCAACGTTATTGACTCCAAGAGTTGCATGGATGATGGAGGGCTAGGTCCTCTTTCTCTTGTCTCTGTGGCAGCAGACAATTCTGGGTAGAGTGCAAGAATAAAGCAAAGGCAGGGCCCTGGGCTGCCCTGAGCAAAGGACAGAGGACCTGGATCCATCGTGCATTCTTAAGTGTCTCTGATTTCTGAGCCCACACATTCCTCTTGTTCTTTCGATGCATGAGCTGGGTTTCTGTCATTGAAAGGGTCACTCCTGGCAGCAAGTTCACTTTCTTCCCAGCCTTCTTTGCACATACTAATGTTGCTTCTTATGACTACATCACCAGCCCAGGGTCTTAGCTTTGCTATTTACAAGTGTTGTATTTTGAGTAAGTTACTCAAGTTCTGCATGCCTGTTTCCTCATCTGTGAAATGGAGATAACATACAATAGTATCACATTGGGGTGTTGGGAAACTTGGAGTCAACAGAAGAGAATTGCTAGAATTGTGTCTAGCACAGAGTGAACTCTCAGTAAGTGATGGCTAGCTCATCCCCTCTTATCCTACATGTGGATCCAAGAAGACATGGAACATAACCTCTGGCATGCAGCCTCTCTCACTAAGCCTGCTGTAGAATACTGGGCTGAAACAAATTGGGTGTTCTTCCCACATCTGTTACTTTTGAGGCATGCAAAGGGTAAGTGTTGATATGTGGGCCCTGATCCTGGGATGCAGCCAGGCATGGCCCCAGAGAGGGGACTAGCAGGTCTGAAGGGGCAAAGCTGTTAGCCAGCAGGAAGAGTTCTCCTCAGCTGAGGACTGAGCAGATTCCAATAGAACATCATCTGTTCCTTCATCCTTTGAAACTTCTCTGAGAGATCTGAAGTCATGTTTAAAAGTTATTTGTAGGTCTGTTGCCTGCATAATAATTGAATTATGCAACCCTGACAATTTGTTCTCAGCTATGATTTCCACCTCTTCATCTTATTTTCTGAAGACTTAAATTTCCCATACTAAAAGACAAAAGGCAAACTTTTAGAGGAGAGTAAGCTAAGAAACTGAGAGCACTGCTACTCCACTTTCTGGGATTGTTCCTGCAGTGATGGTACCATTTCTTTTTGACATATGGGTAGCCCTCTAAAAGCCCAAGAATCATTTTCAATTCTCCCCATGTCATAACACACACAAGTCTTTTCTTTCTTCATGGACCCTCCACTATCTCTGTTACCATAGAAACCTCTGCCTGTGTCAGAGCACCTCCGAGAGGGTGGGAAGGAAGCAAGAGCTGCTGCCATGGCAACACATATCTCCACAGCAACATCCTACGCTCCATGCCACCTTGTTTCCAAAGAGGAGGAATGGTTGTTGGGGAGAACTGAGTAGTGTCCTCAGGCTGGAAAGTAGGAACTCAATAACTTGACCCTCAGTGACTTATCAGTATTTCAGGCAACTCTGAATGGATGGAGGAATCAGAAAGTTCAAAAGTCCAAATATGATGATGGAGGCTAGAACCCATTTGAAACCATAGTATCAGCCATTTTCCATTGTTGAAAAGGTTGAAGTATTAACACTAACGTTGATATTAACATTTATATATATGTGACTAGTACACAGAACATCCTGGTCAAGAGCATAGACTCAGGACGACTCCCTGGATTCAAATCTGACTTGAGCCAGGCATGGTGGTGCACACCTGGAATCCCAGTGTTTGAGAGGATGAGACAGGAGGATCACAGGTTAGAGATCAGTGCACCATAACTTACAAGACCCTGTTTAAAAATAAAAAATAAGTAGAATGCCCTGGGCTCAATCCCCAGTTCCAAAAGAAAAAACGAAGATTCTGGCTTGGTCACTTTTTGGTTAGGTCACCTTGCCTATGCCTCAATTTCCTTTATTGTAAAATTATGATTATAATAGCCCTACCTCACAGGGTCACTATGAGAATTAAATCACCCAATTTATGAAAAGCTCTAAATCTCATCATATAGTAATTCCCAATAAATGTTGACTCTTATGATTCTCACTAGTGATAATAAGATAGCGCTTACAAGTGCTGCCTTGTGCGAGGAAGTGTGTGAAGCGCTTTACCTGCAGTACGGCCTCCAGTGTTCACAGTAGACCCACGAGGTGGTGCTCATGGGTCCTCCTGACAAGTGTACAGCAGAGGGTCTGAGCCTAGGTTTCCTCACTTCTCTCTTTATGGAGCATTTGTTCTCAACAGGGCAAAAATTGACTCCTGGGAGTGGTGGTGCAAAAATATTACTCTTTTTATGTATAAAGCACAAATATACATATAATACATAAACAGCCATACAATGTGTCTGTGTTATTAACATTTCCTGGACATCAGGAGTCCTGGAAGTCAATAAGGGGAAAAAGTCTAAAAGAGTCTTTGGGAGGTGATAATAAAAGCAGAATTGAGAATCAAAAATTAAATGAGAAGATTTAGGAAGCCAAACTAGTGTCAAACCCAACCCTCTTACACCCTCTGCAGGCTATCAGTGCCAGAACTTCCAGAGTATCATCCTTTATCCCACTCCCATTTCTTGTTAGAAAAAAAGGCCCTGTGCAAACCCAGAGGTTTGTTACTATTCCTGGCACTGGTGGTGCAGTCCCAGATTGCCTTGGGAGTAAGTCCCAAAGCTCTTCTTTGGCCTGTCAATGTATGGATGTATGAGGGTCTCAAGGGGTAAAGCCAGCCAACCCCTATCCCAGCTCTCCCTGGGAAACTGAGGGGCAGCTGAGGAGTGCAGTGAGTTTGAGCCCTGCCTGGCCTTTCCATGCTTGGGAAAGGCTGACATGGCTGAATTTTCCTGGAAACACTTCCCAAGAGCTGGGTGTGGTGATGTAAACCTTTAATCCCAGTACTTTGGAAGGCTGAAACAGGAGGATTTCAGGTTCAAGGCCAACCTCAGCAACTTACGTCCTTGGCAACTTATTGAGACCCTGTTTAAAAAAAAAAAAAGTTTAAAAAAGGACTGGTGATATAGCTCAGAGGCAGAATTCTGTTTCATCCCTAGTACAAAAAAAGAAAAAAAAAAAGGCACTTCCCAAGGGTTGGAAGTATTTCTATCCCTATCACCTAAACAACTAACCTCTGGATACTGAGATTTTAATTGGAAGAAATGGTGGTACCCTCAGGCTGACAGGTTGCAGCAGCCACAGGGCAGCAAGATAAGAATTTCCCCTGGAGTCGTGATGATGGTCTCAGAATACCTAGCTCTCCCCAGAATGTGAATGGGCCTACTCAGCAAAAGTAAAAGTCATCCTGGAACTTATTTATACTTAACGCTTTATGATTTGCCAAGCAATTTCACATTTGTCATAGCCATGAGATAGCATTGCCATTAATAGTATTATAACAGGGAAGGCAAGAAAGAAGGAGGGCAGAATTTCAACTTGGAACATCCAGCATTTTCCCAGAGGGACCCATAGACCAGAGACTTTTGAACTGGTTTTGGTTGTAGTCACACCTTGGGAGATACACTCTACATTGTAAACAGGTATGTGCACAGGTGCGCATGTCAAGCTGAAATAAAAGTGTTCAGAAACAACATTTGTCCTCAATATGGAGGATACATTTTGACATTCCATACTGTAGTCTAATATAGACTATTTTTAACAGTACTCCTCATACACTAAATAATTTCATGAGTTATAAGCCAAAATTGAAAAATACTGTCAAAGACTACAGCTGACTCTTTGAAACATTAAAGCATAGACATTTAGAGCCAGGATTCTGGAGTCAGACCAGCACGGTTCAAGCTCCAACATTACCAATCACTGATAGAGATTTTAGCCACATTTTTAACTTCTCTAATCCTGATTTTTCTTACATACAAGGCAGAAATAATGTTCATCATATCCAGCCCCCAAGGACTACTTTGAACATTAAATGGAATGATGTTTGTAAGGCATCTGGAACAAGCTTGATGTACAGAAATGACCACTGCATGGTAATTGTCATCATTATTACTGTTGCAATTGTGGTGGTTCTTGCTTTTCAAGAATATGGAAGGTGAGGGCAACTCTTTTCAGGACCCCTCCCCTTTGCTATTTTCTCTATTATATGCTGAATTCTGACCTAAAAAAAAAAAAGGAATATAGAAGGTGGCATTTGAACCACCATTTGGGGATTTAAGACTGGATAAAACAGAGGTGGGAATAAAGCCAGGCCCATTGAAAGAGGAGGTTATTCCCTAGTGAAAAGCAAGAAGAAGAAAGGCAGTCTACATAGAGAGACAGGATGAAGAACCCACTATAGAGGAAAAGATATTATTCCAGGACAAAGAGGTGTGTGTGTGTGTGTGTGTGTGTGTGTGTGTGTGTGAGAGAGAGAGAGAGAGAGAGAGAGAGAGAGAGAGAGAGAGAGAGAGAGAGAGAGAGAGAGAGAGTATGTGGCCTCAGAAGTCCTCACATACACAATATTTCTTTTCCTTGCATAAAGTCCAAGGCCTATTTACTTTAGAACTATATTCAGTTGCAAAACAAGTTCCAAAAGAGACTTCTGTGGTGTAGGAAAACCTGGAAGCTTGTGAGGCACTAATCGAAAATTACACACTTGGTTTTCTGACTGCCAACTCCTGTCCAAGGATGATCTTAAACACAGGTCTGAGCACACAGTTTACCAACGCCTGACTCACAGGCTGTGTTTATTGAGCAGATGAAATTGCTGGAGAATCTGCAGAAATAGCCCAGTTTGGTCTGAAAATCACTGTGTTCCGGTGAGAAGCTGCATGCCAGCTCCTTGCCTCTGCCCTCACCCCACAGGGCAGGTGCTTCTAGGAGCCAGGCAGCTAAGGGAAGAGGTGTCCGGGTCAGTGAGTGCGCATGCACATGTGCCCACGTGTGGGGGAGGGCAGCAAAAATAGACCACTCCCAGGAGAAACCAAGAAGGAGGCTATTTTCTAACTGTATGCCGCTTGTACCTGAAAACCAGAACTGGAGAAGAGATGATCATTATGATGATTAGGATTTTTCTAGTAATGTAAAAATGACTGATATTCACCAAACAGTTATTTTGAGCCAGGCATGGTATAAAATCACATCCATTCTGCACCGTAGCTGTATGAGACAGCTACTGCTATTCCCCCCACTTTGCAGTAGATGATCTGAAGCTCACAGAGTTCAAGCACCTACCTCCTCAATGCCCAAGCAAGGATTTGGATAGTTTGGTTTAAATCATAGTCTTCAGGAAGCCAACAATGAATGCATCTTCCATCGGGGGAAGGTGGTCTTCTGATCAGGCTCCAAGCTGCCCTCACCTCTCCACCTTGAGAGGCCAGGAGGTTTGGGGCATCTTCACCAAGCCTTGAGGGTTGGGGGGAATAGGAAGATCAAGAGGGAGAGCTAGAAGACTTTTGTCAAAAGAAATATAGGAGTATAGAGAGAAAAGTACCTGAGCTGTAAGGGCCCTTTAGATGAGTATTATAATTATCCCTATTTTATAGCTGAAGCAACAGTGGCACAGAAAGCTTAAGGAACTGCTCAAGATCACACAGTCAGTAAATGTTCTACATCCTTCAACACCACAAAAAGGAGCTGTTTTCCTACCTGTCACCCTCTCATTTTCATTTGTCCACAGCTGTCTGCTCTCTGCCTTCCCTCTCCCACTTCCTGGAAAATGCAAATGGTGTTTTCCTGGTCTTGATCTCAAGGACTTTGGGCGGACGTTTCTGGAGAGGGTATACAAGGAAGCCCAGGGGCGGGAGCAGGGGTTTGCCCTTCTGAACAGAGAGAGCTTTCTAAGCAGCTGCACTTGTTCCAATCCCTCCTCACTGCTGAGTAATGCGCCTGCCCTGTGACCTCCCAGCTGCTGTCAACTGAATCCGATGGGCTCAGCTGAATGTGCACTTGGACACCTCTCCAGGGCTTATCTTGAGTCATGATTAATAGCCTTGTTGCACCCTTTAAAAAATCCATTTTGAATCAGGTTTCAACTTAAGACAGAAAAGACTTTTGTTTAGTTCAGGTTATCTGTGTGGCAGTTGTTTTTTTAACTTCCCCTTACCCCTTTTATAGCTGTAGATAATCTTTCTTTCTGTAGATGGGCCCAGAAATGTAGCTGTATTTATGGGTCAGGCTTTGCACACAGCCATCGCTCAGAATGAAGGTGGAGCCTTAAGTCACCAGAAGCTGGGCAGTCGAGGCCCCTCCGCACTCTGCTCTTTCTCCCCAAAGCCCGCCCCCCTGGAGGCTGGCCAAGGTGACTCCTTCCAGAATGGAAGGGAAGATGAAGTTTCATCCAGGTACAAGGAGATCAAAAACAGAACGAAGGAGATAGCGGGAGGCAGAGGATGGGAGTGGGGTGGTTAACGGCGCACCTCCTGCCTCAGCGTCTGACCTGCCTGCTGCGGGGGACAGAGGCGAGAGGTCCTTTATGTTAGGAAGTTAGATCAGAGATGGGCAGGGCAGGGAAAGGGATGGGACAGAGGATCCAGCCAGTCCTCATGAGAAGAGATAAGGAGATTCACCGCCCAACTGCAATTGCTGTTTTAGACACTGCCCCGTTTCACAGGGGTAGGCACCTGCGAGAGTTTCCAACATGACACAACCGGTGCAGAGGCACTAAATTTTGGTGCAAAAAGAATGGGTTCCCTCTCCCAGATGCATGTACATGACGGGGAGGTTTCAGACTGAATAAATCTGGCCATGTAGCAAACTCACTATCATTTTCCACTTCCGAAAAGAGACTGTTCCAGACCCTTTCTCTGGAACATACCCCTTTTTCTGTCCTCTCATCTCCTTGACTTTAAAGTTGCCACCACCTCCTCTCCCTGCCTCTGCAGCTCCATCTCCACCCACAGACAGTTTCTTCTTACCCTCGCCGTCCGTCCCCGTACTGTCTCCCCCCCATAAATACCTACATCCCTTCCCACGTTCTCCCTCTCAGGAAGTGGCCAGTGCCAGAAGATTGGCCCGAGTTCATGTACCCTTCACTCTTGCCAACCTCTCTCAGATCCAAAGGGATTATTCTTTATTGACCCTGTGGTCTCTTCTACAGAATCTTTAACACCCCCAGCCTTATTTTATTTTTTTGTTTTTAAACAGGATCTGACTAAGTTGCTAATTGGTTGAGACTGTCATCAAACCTGTGATCCTCCTGTCTCAGCCTCCCAAGTACTGGGATTAAAGGTGTGTTCTACCATGCCAGGCACCTAGTGTAGCATCTTAATAAGGAATCCTTCAGTGATGGAGACCAGACTAAATTAAATAAAAGATTTACTGGCTGTCTTGCTGGAAAGTCCAGGAAGAGTCTGGCTCTGGGACTAGCTAGATTCAGAGGCCTGGCCTTTCCCCATTGCTTATGGTCTTCATTCTCAGTGAGCTTCTCCTCCATGGGGTGGGAGGGCAGCCAGCGGCTCCAGACTTACCACCTTGAGCTCAGCAATCCTGGGTAGGTGGGCTCGGCTGATGGCTCCTGAAACATCCTAGGGTTGACTCTGATTAGCTCTTGGATGAAGAATGAGGGAGGGGTTCCCCAAAGAGATAGTGGTAAAAAATAGTGTCCACATCAGGCAGTGTTTTGTTTCTGTTGCTGATCCTATCAAACCCCAAAGACCCCCAAACACTTCTTCCTGGAACCTCTGCAACCTTGTTTGTTTGCCAATGTCTCTTCTCCAACTGTGCAGTCTCTTCAGAGGAGCTGTTTGGAAACCTTCATTTGAGAGAAGAACTTACTACAGGCTTAACACCTGGTGAATTTTCCTCCTAAGACAAGGTACCTATTAAATACCTATGGATATTGTCACCCATAAAAACCCATACTATATCTAATTTTTATTGTCTTCCTACTGGTCCCTGAGCATAGTTGCTTTTACTCCTGCCAAAAAGTGTGACACATCTATGATCTTGGGTTGTCTTTGACCTTTTCTGTAAAATGACATTACCTTTCCAACCTGCATCCTGAGGATTCATAAGATCCAGGGAAGCTAATGCAAGTGAAGATATTTTGAAAAATCACCCTTACTTTAAAAGTCCTTAGAGTAAGTGTTGCAAGAAAGATCCCTAAGTGTCCTAGCAATCCCTCAAGTCCCCTTCAAGTGTACAGGGTAAGTTCCTGAAGAAGGAACTTGTTCTCCTTATAACCCCTGGCCAAAACCTGAGCAGACAGATGCTAATTAAACTCTGGTAGGAAGAGATTGTGACCCACAAAATCCTGCCGGCCCCTGTGTCCCTCGTGCAGCTCCTATGAGGTCCTTTAACATCTCTAGGACAAATTTACATTCTATATCCATGGACATTCTGGCTCTGCAATTCTTTTGGAGAGAACCTCCCTAACTAAAGCACTCATTGGTATGCTCTAAGATACATGTAAAAGAGAACTCTTCACTCCATGTTTGTAAACGAAACACTGCAAAATACCCAAAATAGTTACATTAAGGTATTAAGGCATGTGGAATGCCTTTTGCCCTTGAAAAAGAATGAGGTAGGTCTATATTTCTGATAGGGAGCAAAGCCCATGATACATTTATTTTGTTTCAAAGAAAAAGGGAGAAAGAAAGAAGGAGGAAGGAAGGAAGGAAGGAAGGAAGGAAGGAAGGAAGGAAGGAAGGAAGGAAGGAAGGAAGGAGGAAAGAAAGAGAGTAAGTTAATTGCAGAGCAAATCGCCCATTCATTCAGTCAACATTCAACAAATGTAATTGGCTGCTGGGCCCAGATGCACACACCTGTAATCCCAGCAACTCAGGAGGCTGAGCAAGGAGAATCCCGGGCGTGGTGGCGCACGCTTGTAATCCCAGCATTCGGGAGGCTGAGACCGGAGGATCCGGGTTCGCGGCCAGCCTCAGCTACCTAGTGAGGCACTCTGCAACTTAGTGAGACTCGGTTTCAAAATAAAGAATAAAAAATAGGGCTAGGGTGTAGCTCGGAGGTAGAATGCCCCTGAGTTCAATCCCCAGTACCGCAAAAAAAGAAAAAAAAAAAAAAAAAAAAA
>PVLC010005050.1:49198-79732 GCA_004027655.1 Graphiurus murinus | reverse complement strand
AGCCGGGCGTGGTGGCGCACGCTTGTAATCCCAGCATTCGGGAGGCTGAGACCAGAGGATCCGGGTTCGCGGCCAGCCTCAGCTACCTAGTGAGGCACTCCGCAACTTAGTGAGACTCGGTTTCAAAATAAAGAATAAAAAATAGGCCTGGGGGTATAGCTCAGAGGTAGAATGCCCCTGAGTTCAATCCCCAGTACCACAAAAAAAAAAAAAAAGAGTAACATTATATCAACTAACTTAATAGCTCTTTTTCAACATCAAACAATAGATAAGAATACTCAAGTAAATATAAATAAGGCATATATCTTAGCATTTCATAGTGTAATTGCTATTTTTTAAAAAAATTATCAAAATAAATATTTGTTTATTATAATTTGAACAGGTTTCTAGATTTCTCATAAGTCTAAATTTTTTTTAATAAATTTAAGCACATTTTTCACATACAAAAAAACAAAGCTATATTTTAAATAAAGAGGATACAGATTGAGAAAAAATAAAAGCAGAAATATTCTTAATAATTGAAAGGTACTATGAAAAGAATATATAAATACAAAAATATTTTAGAGAAAGGTAAACTGGGTATAGTCAATATATTATGACAAAATTAATCAGTCTCAGATCTATATTTATCATGCCTTTTATGAGCAAGACATTTTGAGAACATTAGAACATAATTAAGAAAATTATATCAAAAAGTTTCAATCTAGTGGTAGACAAAAGCATAAATATTTCATAACTATATTTAAATTTAGGTTATCAATATTAGTTAACTAGATGAATGAATTCATTGGTCATGCCATTGTATGAGTAATCATTAAATAAAATGTGAATAATAATTGGATAAAGACTTAAAATATATTTAAATAGTTTAAAAAGATATAAGAAAGGGCTAGAAAATTTGATGAAGTCAGAGTTCTAAAATAAAGCTCAGAAGACAATGAACAGATTCAGATATATTGATACACCTTTTGGCAAATAACTTCTATGTGTCTGGTACATTTTAAGAGAGCTTTTCATGCTCTCAATAAATTGAATTTATAGGCTCCATTCCAACCTATTTTTAACAGATAAGTAAACTGAAGGCTAGTTATCTTAAGTGAGGTGGTGCGATATATTTGAGGTGGTGCAATATATGATGTGTTGTATCTTGACTCAGATGGATTTTATCTCCAATATTTAATAGATGTATAATATTGAGTAAATTATTTAATCTTCTGTTTCTTAATTTTCTCACTTATAAAATAGGTATGATATTACACACCTACTAAATGATAGTGAACAAAAAGTAATGTAATATATGAAAGGTACTTCGCATGAAAAAAATAATTTTTTTTTTTTTTTTTTTTCAGTACTGGGGATTGAACTCAGGGGCATTCTTCCTCCGAGCTACACCCCCAGCCCTATTTTTTATTCTTTATTTTGAAACTGAGTCTCACTAAGTTGCGGAGTGCCTCACTAGGTAGCTGAGGCTGGCCGCGAACCCGGATCCTCCGGTCTCAGCCTCCCGAATGCTGGGATTACAAGCGTGCGCCACCACGCCCAGCTTGAAAAAAATAATTTTAATCATTGATACAACTCACAATCAGATATTTTGTAATTGATACTACATGGATTCACGAATAGGAATTCTTATTTCATAATCTCTGGTTTTTGGTGTGTGTGTGTGTGTGTGTGTTGTATTGGGGATTGAACTCAGGGACATTCTACCTCTGAGCTACACCCCCAGCCCTATTTTATTTTTATTTATAAACAGGGTCTCACTAGATTGCTGAGAATCTCACTACTTAAGGAAGCTGTCCTCAAACCTGCAATCTTCCTATTTTAGCCTCCCAAATACTAGGATTACAAGTATGCACCATCATGCCCAGCTATGGACTCTGTCTTTAAACTCACTATGTTATACCTTCTTGGATTATAGAAAGACTTTCATGATGGACTAGAAATATTAGATTTTAATTGTGTCAAGAATAAATAGAGAAAGCTAGGTGTAATGGCACACACTTGTAATCCCAGTACTTGGGAGGCTGTGACCAGAGAATCTGAGTTGGTGGCCAGCCTCAGCTATTTAGTGAGGCTCTCAGCAACTTAGTAAGACCCTCTTTTAAAATAAAGAATAAAAAAATAGGACTGGGGGTATACCTCAGAGGTAGAATGCTCCTGGCTTCAATCCCCAGTACTGCCAAAAAAAAAAAAAAGAAAAAAAAAAAGAATAGAGAGCCTTTCCAAGCATGCTGAGAAAAAAGTAAGAAATAATAAAAAATGGACTTTTAATGGGGTGACATTCAGAATAGATTATCAGAAAGAGATATTGAAGGCAGGGAGACAGATTAAGTATTCTCAATGATATAAAGTGATGAATATCTTAAGTTATAATTATTGTTGAAAAAAGAAAGAAAGGATAAAATAGACAAATATTATGTTGTAAAAATAAATAAAATTGGATGGATAAAGTGGAAAAGGCTAAATAAATAAACAAAAAATGACATCAAGATTTTCAAGCATCTGTGTATGTAATGATGAGTTCAGAAAGCATATTTTTTAAACTTATAGTGTAGTGATGCTAGAAAGGAGTAGTGGTCCTTCTGCGTATACAAAATATCCATAGTATTTTATATACAAGAAAATGACAAACTGCTTGAAGAACAAATGATTAGTACATGCCAAGCGTTTGAGGAAATATTTCCACCACTTACTGTATTTACTTTCTAATTTTAAGTTATATGACTATTATTATGTAAAAATTAATTTTAAAAACTGAAAAATTATACCTCACAGTCACACTAAAAGATAAGCTTGAAATTGAGAAAAACTGTATGTGGGATAAGAACATAAGAATTGGGATCATTGAGAGGACACTTTAGAACAAATTTGATAAGATCATCAAGGGAATATGAAGAAAATGACCAGGAAAACAAAACAAATTATTAACTCAGTCTTGGAAAAATTAACAAATTTAGAACAAAGTCATTAGTAAACAGAAAGCACTATCAATATTTTAATAGAATGTCAGCATGTATGAATCAGGACAAAGATTTAGAAAAGTAGAAAATACACATTCAAAAGAGAATGTGGGCCATCTCAATAGAGAGAGAGACATTTTGGGGAGTGTAGGCTCTTTTCTTACAGAGAATTTTCATGAGGGGCAGGCTAGAAGATATATGTGAGGATCATCTCAGTCCAGTGACTCCAGGGTATTTTCTGGTGGTCTGGTCAGCCTTAGGGAAGACGTCCAATGGTCCTAAGGCAGTTTCTGGCAGTCTGGCCATTCTTACGGTCCTGAGGCTGATTGAGGTCTTCATTAATTATTTGACCCAACCAATAAGCTGGAGAATATTTTAAATTATAAATTTCTCAAGATATTATATATGTCTTGTTAACGATACACAAGGTGATTACATTTTCTTCCAGTTAACTCTAGGATCTACAGATTTTCCAGAAATTTGGGAGAGACAGGCCTGGGAAAGAGAATTGGTTTGGAGGGTGAAAGTTGAGGCACTTTAATACCATATCTTCATATCAAAATTGTATTAACTTTTCCTTCCTGTCTGTCTTCTTTCTTTCTTTTCTTTTCTTTTTTCTTTCCATTTTTTCTTTTTCCTTTTTTTGTCTTTCTTTCTCTCTCTTCCTTCTTTTCTTCTTTCTTTCTCTTTTTTTTCATTTTCATTTATTTATTTATTTTTATCTATCCTACATCACTTAGGAAGCTGAAAATTTGAAATAGGAGGATTTAAGATTCAAGGACAGCCCCAGCATAGTAAGACTCTCAGCAACATAGTAGACCCTGTTTAAAGAAAAAGTCTAGCTGTATATCTGGTAGAATACTCAGAGTTCAATCCCCAGTACCACAAAAAGTTATTTATTTTAAAGTGATATTTATGTGGTAGCATGTAATATTTTAATACAGTTGTATTGATAGATTATAAAGCAGTTTTATTTTAATTTTTAATAATATCATTTCTGTTTTTCACAATGCTTTTACTAATTTAGATATACTCCAACAGTAGGCAAGGGTTTCCATTTCACCACATCACCACAAGTACTTATCTCTTTCATTTTGAAAATAGCCATTCTTTCTATAATAATTCATTCTTTCATTGTGATTATGATTTTCATTTCCCTGATGATTAGAAATATGAACTTTTTTTTCATATACCTGTTGGTTAGTTGTATGTTTTATTTTGAGAAATATCTACTTAAATTGATTGCACATCTTTAAAAATTGGGTTATATGTGTTCTTTATAATTGAGTTTTAGGAGTTTTTTATGCACTCTGGACACTAAGTCTATTTCATATATACAGTTGCAGAATAATTGGACCCATGTCTCTTACCAGTTACAAAAATTAACTTAAGATGAATGAATGACTCAGATGCAAGCCCAATAACTGTAACTACTGAATAAAACAGCAAGAAAATGTTTAGCATATTGGAACTGAAAAGAAATATTTGGGTAAGATCTCAAAATTCAAAGGTAAAACTAAGCAAATGTTATTGCTTCAAACTAACAGCCTTCTTCAAAGCAAAGGAACCAATCAGAGGAGTGAGAACAGAATCTACACAATGGGAGAAAATATTGGCAAATCATAAATTACTTTGATATCTTTCCTGTCATGCCATCATTAAAGTTATCACTATCATGGTTTTTTATTACCATTGATTGTTTTTGTCTACTTTTTGATTTTATATATTTGGAATCAGATTGAATATTTACTTTTATATATGGCCTCCCCTATGATAAAATTTACTCTTTTGAGCTAAAGATAGATGAAAGGAACCCACAGAAATATAGCTGCAAAGACAGTGAAGTAAAATAATAGCTCTGCAACACCCAATGGAGGTAGTGAGGCATGGCAGAGGACCTGGGAACAGGAAAGATCAAAAAAGGCCATTTGTGTTACTTTTTGTGAAAGAGGGGAAAGTGAGCAGGGTGGTAAGAGACTAGTGGGTGCCAGGAGATCAAGGCCCATCATCCCACAAAATAACAATTTAAATTAAGTATCAAAATTGGGCAAAATACATTGGTTCCCCAAGACCCAATTCTGACTAATCATAAAAGAGCAAATGGGGAACTTTAATAAGGTGTAAAAGCCCATCTCCCAAGAGTTTAGGTGGTTATTCTCTTTCAGGGACCCTTTCCACCTGTGTGAGGGAAGCTGTTTTTGTCTTCTATCTTTTCTTGACTAAGATAAACTTTCATACTTTTATACCCTTCATTAGTCTTTGGACTTCATTTATCAAATCCACTGGACAAGAATGCAATTAGAAAAAGCACCCCATATTGGTAGAAGAGTCTTGAAAAAAATATGGTAGAAAGCTCAATAATAGCAAAACAATTAATAACAAAGCTCAATAATAGGCAAAATCAATGATTCTGGTTTTTAGAATAGTTGAAGAACTGGTAAAATTTCAGCACCAGTTAAGTGGTTAGGCAATCACTTGCCACAGTGGCTTGATGGAAAGAATCCCCCCAAATGCTTAAATAAAATTAGCCAACAAGCTTAAGGAAAACAGAAGCTGTCCAACATAACTACACTCTGAGCAGAAATCTGTCTGAAGGGGGAGGGTAATGGAGCCTTTGGATGAATAATTAATAAAATCTCAGCCTGAGATTAATAACACCTCCCCTGTACAAAAGTGCCTAGAACTATGAGTCACACACAGAGCATGTGCCTTTTTGATGTCTTGACAATTTATTTGTAAAAAATTTGGCACCTGATGTGGGTAACAACACCCCTTCAGAATGGTGAGAGTCACTTCTTTTTAGGGGGATACTTCAAAACACCTTACTGCAGTACCATTGGAATGAAGGGGAACCAATGACCAACCCTCTGGAAACATGGGGAGGGCCTTAACAGATTCCATGGTGACCAGGTAACTCCAGGAATGGACAGAGTTACAAACACTTAGGGGAGAATCAAGTAACACCTGGGTGGTTGAGGCATTCTGGAGGCTGCGTGTTCATGCTTAAATGAGACACAGCAAATGTGGAGTCTGGATCTGCTATTTCATTATATCCTTGGTGCTTCATATGCTATGAGGTAGCCTCCATGGAGAAATCTTCCAGTGGATTATACTGGTCCATCAGTAACTAAGAAGAGCCTAAGTGGATATATTCTCCATGAGGGAAATAGCCAGAGAAGGACAAAGAGCATCAAGAGAAGAATATAAGAACACTCCAGTGAGGGGGGGGGGGATTAGGTCTTATTCAAGCATCTAGTTAAAGTTACACAACAAGGAAAGCTAAAATGGGAAGTAAAGGTTCTGTGTGTACTTGAATGAGATGTAGCAAGTGTGAAGTCTGGATGTGCCATTCCATTATATCCTTGGTGATTCATATGACATAAGCAGCCTCCATGGAGAAACTCACGATGGAGTTATACTTGCCAACAAATGGCTAAGAAGCACCTAGAGTGGATATATTTTCCAAAGGGAGATGGACAGAGCTCATTTGGAGAGGAATACTAGAATACTAGAAACCTCTGGGAGGCTAGGTCTCAGTTAACTATCTAGTTAAGGTTACACAACTAGGACACCCAAGATGAGAAATAAAAGTTTTTCAGCAAATAAGAAGCTTCCTAGGAAGGTAGAGGTATTGCACAAAATTCCCAGATAGTCCCCTAGGGTATATGCTCCAATATTGGAAAGACAGCAAAAAAAAAAAAAAAAAAAAAAAAAAAAAAAAAAAAAAAAAAAAAAAAAAAAAAAAAAAAAAAAAAAAAAAAAAAAAAAAAAAAAGAAAGAAAGAAAGAAAGTGGAACACCAATTTATAAAATACTGCTGTTTCATTTGAACACAGGAACTCATCCTCAAACCATCGGCATTCTGGACAAAATTTGGTTCTGATGAGGACTGAGATTGGAAATTGTTAATTGAATATATCAATGCCAAAAGTCCTGTTACCTAGGAAGAGAAAACTATGCACTCTACTGATGGAAGGAACCCATAGTCTCATTCTCAATGAAAGTAGAAATGAACAAAAAGCAAGGGCAAAAATGGCAATGGGGACCCTCTTGACTGTTTATGTCCTCCCTGTAATTCAGGCAATCAACAGCCTGATCCACCTCAAACATTGAGGAGGGACGAGAAGAAGGGAGGGAATCTGAGTGGACTGAAGCAACCTCAGAGCCCTGCCTCCAATTGAAAAGACAGATAGATTCAACAATGTAAGAAGGATGTCCAAATTTTTTCTTTTTCTTTTAAAGGAATAGCTCCAGGGTCTTTATCCACGTAGGGAAGTTCCTCTGGGTGGAGTATTTATTGGATTTGCATATGCCCCCCCAAAACTAGTTCTGTTTTAAAAAAGGAATCCAAGCCTCTTATAGAGGACTCTCATGGGATCATGGACAAGATAGATCAATTTCTGGGTTCCCAGATTTACACATGGACTGAACTAAGGTCCATTTTTGGCATCCTCTTCACTAGAGAGGAGACATCAGTCATTAAATGAGCAGCCATGGCCACATGGAAACTAGGGCACCCAGAAGGCCCTGACATACTAGCTGCTAATGTTAAGTTTCCCAGTCAGGAACCTCAATGGAATAACAATAACTCAGAAGAATAGAAATCATATGAAGGACTTTGGAGAACTAATAATTAAGAGGATTAGAGAATCTGTACCTCAGTCCCAGAACATGACTAAGGTTTTCGATGTACAACAGGGAAAGGAGGAATGACCAGCTGATTTTCTTAATAGACTGAGGAACCAGATGTGGAAATATTCTGGGATAAACCAAGAGAACCTTATAGGACAAGGATTGCTTAAGTCAATTTGTTACAAAAAGTTGGCCAGACACTGCAAAGAAGCTACAAAATACTACAAAACTAGGAAAATTGGACCCTAGAGGAATTGTTAAAGAAAGCTTAAAAGGTATATATAAGAAGGATGAAGAGAAACAAAAGCAAAAAGCTAAAATAATGGTCTCCATTTTAGAACATGTAACCTAGGGGGGACTGGTCGTAGATATTGGGGACAAAGATCCCCCTCCTTAAAGGAGGAAGGACACAGGAATCATCTAAAGGGAAAAGAAAAGTTAAAAGTTACTAGTGTAAAAAGGAGGACTATTGTAAAAGAGAATGTCCATCGTTGAAGAAAGCAGAAAGGGTTATATACCTCAAGACCTTCAAAGAGGATTAGGAAAGTCAGGGGCTCTTTTATGCAAACAAGTCCTACCAAGAGCTCTTGATAAATCTGCAGGTTGCCCTCAGCAACTTAGTGAAACCTTGTTCCAAAATGAAAAACAAAATAAAGGTGGAGGTGTAGCTCAGAGGTAGAATGCCCCTGAGTTCAATCCCCCACTAACACACACACACACACACACACACACACACACATTTACACTTAATATGTGTGTGCATATATACACATATAGTTTCAGATTCTGTTCTATTTTCTTTTACTCATTTATTATATAACATGATATTGACTTAATATTAGTATATAAGTGTTGTTAAATTTTCGTTTTTGTATTTAAGTTATAGGGTGTCAGTTTTGAGTTAGTATCGCTCAAAACTTTGTACTCTATTCTGGGTAAGGAATATATGCATTTTCAGCTGTATTCAGGGTAGTATACCATGTTAGGGGGAATTATGACCTTGATGTTATGCTTATTTGGAGCTTATGTATGTTTTAAAGAGCTATGCTTTGGTGTTATAGTGACAAAGGATGAACTAGGGATAGTTATTCTGGATTATCAACTTGATTGAATTGAGAGACACTTAAGAAATGCCTAGGAATAAGAGACTTCTGGGTGTCTCTGAGAAGCAATAATTTCCCAAGATGATTGGGATATGGAACGGCAAACTAAGGGAAGAGACGCCGTTCTAAACATGGATGGCACTAGAATGGAACAAAAAGTGAAAGGAGGAAGAAGCTGTAGAGGATGCAAACATGGTTCTTCTGCAGCAGCTGCATCTATTGTGGCTGCTGATGCCCATGGACACCAGATGTCAGTTTCTTCAGCCTTCTCACATAGACTCTTGCCAGTGATTCTCCAAGGAGCTTCCAGGCCTTCAGTCTCAGACTGGGGATGCATTATTGGTCCCTCTTTTTCTTAAGCTCCAGCTCCTTAAACTAAACAGCTAATGTTTTTAGCATGTAGATGGACATTATGAGACTATCCTTCTTCATGTGAGCCAATATAATAGAATCCTCTTATAATTACACATATCTTGTTGATTCTGCTCCTCTAGAGAACACTCATATAGCAATACAAAAATTAATACAGGCAGAAGATTTAGAAGGTTTATTGATATTTGTCTAAAGATCACCAAGGTAAGTCAATCCTTCCATTCCCAGATGAAAAAGAAATAAAAGTTAGCAAGTCTCCCAGATGTATTATAAGATAAAATAGTGTCATAGAACAGATAAATACATCTCCTCAGGTTGTTTGGGAGAGATAAATATAGGAATCTTGTTTTTATATGAACAGCCATTTTGTATTATCTCTGCCTTCAACAAGTACCTTATTGGTTGTGGTTCTGTACTTGGAAGGGTAACCTAAACTTTCATTCCTGAAGAATCTATGCTATGCAAGTACAAGTAATACACCACTATCTCTTAAAATGAATAGCTGGCATCCTTCACACTTGTAGAAAATTAAATTGCTGTATTAATACATTGCACCATCTAATCCTGTATTTGAAACTAATCTGTTTTAAGTAGTAATCACGAGGAATAAAATTTCCTGTTACAAAAGGACTTAGGCCTCATGAGGAGTATTTTCATTGGGGGTCCTAATAAAACAGACATTTATCTTTCTCCACTTCTTTGCTAAAACAAAATTGACACCTGTAACTAAACACACCCATAGTCAAAGAAAGTTGAATTTATTCATTATGAGGAGAAATAAAACAGTTCCCTGGAAACCATGGAGTGTCTCAATGAGGAGCCTTTTAAGAATGGGGATTGTGCCATGTGAATTATGGAAAGCTGTAAGGAAGTATGGTTTGCTCTAGATTGCAAGTCTTCATAATTCACGACAATTTTATGATTGGTTATATGAATTTTTTTTTCATGGGGGTGAGAGAAATGAAATAGGCTACAGTTACAATAAAGAGGAGAAAGTGAGACGCTTGTATTAGCCAAGAGAGATTATTAATATTGTGCCTTATTTTCTGCACTCAAACATGATTAGGATATAGTCTTGTTTTTGTCTTGATCCATTGTGACTACATAATGACTTTGTATGATATGGATGTTCTGTGACAATTCTTCATGTTCCACAGGAAAATACCAGGGTGTTGCTTTCAGAGTGTAGTCAACTACAAGCTGACAACAGCCAATTTTTTTTTCTCATCAACAAATAAATATGTTTTATATTTCCATGCTTTTATGAGAGCTCCTCAAGAGTAGAACTTATAATTACTTGGAGTAAATATGAAGTAACTTGAGTATTAAAAAGTACCAATAAAAACTATTATAGGCCATGATTTACAGTCTTCCAACATGAATGAATGAACTAGAATGATTTATTCAACTAAGAATAAACAATATAATTAATATAATTATTTTCTCTTATATATGAAGGGAAATTAGAAAAAAAAATGAAATCTTGCTACAGGCTGATGTGTGTCCCTCCAAAATTCTTCTGTTAAAGCCCCAATCATAGTCGGGCATGGTGGCACATGCTTGTAATCACAGCATTCGGGAGGCTGAGAGCAGAGGATCCAGGTTCGAGGCCAGCCTGAGCTACCTAGTAAGACATTCCGTAACTTAGTGAGATCCAGTTTCAAAATAAAGAATAAAAAATAGGGCTGGGGGTATAGCTCAAAGGTAGAATGCCCCTGAGTTTAATACCCAGTACTGCAAAAAACAAACAAACAAACAAACAAAAAAAAAACAATCATGAGTATGATACGTATTTGGAGATGGGGTCTTTTAGGAGGTAATTAGAACACGAGGATGGAGTTCTCATATCAGGATTAGTGCACTAAAAGGGACATTTGAGAATCTCAATCTCCCTCTCTCTCTCTCTTTTATCTTTCTGCCATGTGGGGATGCAAGAAGAAAATGTTGTCTACAAAACAAGACAGTACCCTCACTTGACACTGAATGTGCAGGTGCCTTGATATTCTTGATATTGCACTTCCTGGCCTCAAGAAGTATAAAAAACAATGTTTCTTGTTTAATTCACTAGGCTATGGTAATTTGTTACAGCATCTCAAATTGAATCAGACAATCTTTTTTTTTAGGAAAATAAAGAAAAAATGCACAGTTTAATGTACTTATATTTATTTTATTTGCTGTTTTCTAATTAAATGTATATAGTACAAAATAATTAAATCTTATGACAATTTGTTACATAACTTATCTATGAAATATTAAAGAAAATATTCTATACAAATTTCAATAACATATTTCACTTAATTTAAAAATCACCTATATTACTTATATACATAATTAGTACAGATTTAGTGCCAAGTTTACAGATTTAGCTGATATTTAACAAGGTTAAATAGGACTATTCAAATCTTATTAATATGCTTAAAAATTGAATATAGTCTTACTACCATAAAATTAGTATAACCAGTGATGTATGTGGTACAATGATCTTCAGATAACTTTATGAAATTAATATTTTATAGAATATAAGAAATCAATGGAGAGAGAGACTTGTAAGTTCTGTGAAAGTTAAATCCTGTTAATTTCTCCTTGAGAACTTAATTGATGGTGATCTTCATGACCAGTTGATTTCAAATGGTTCATCTAGAGTAACATTATTATTTCTCAGATCGATATTTAATATCTAAAAATAAATAAAATTGCAATTAATTAGTTAATAATGACTACAGTTTTTGTTGTTGTTTTAACAAAAATGACTTCCATTTAAAATGTTCTCTTTGTAAATAGTTTATACCTGATTTCTCTTTTTTTTTTTTTTTTTTTTGGCGGTACTGGGGATTGAACTCAGGGGCATTCTACCTCCGAGCTATACCCCCAGCCCCATTTTTTATTCTTTATTTTGAAACCGAGTCTCACTAAGTTGCGGAGTGCCTCACTAGGTAGCTGAGGCTGGACGCGAACCCGGATCCTCTGGTCTCAGCCTCCCGAATGCTGGGATTACAAGCGTGCGCCACCACGCCCGGCTCTGATTTCTCTTTTTCATTACAGTATTTTTTTCCACAGTTTCCAACTGTTTCATCAATAATATCACCTAATTTCTGATTATACAGATCATGAAAATGAATTTAAGAGAGTCAGAATGGCAGTTAAAAGATATGACTATTAGCCAATTATTTTAAAATATATTTCTTTACTCTCTTCATATGATTCCATAATGGAGTTATTTATAATTGAAGTTCATGAATCTCTGCACTTGCCCCTCTCAAATGTTTTCCAGTCATACGCATAATTTCCTTTACCTCAATCACAAAGGATTTTAGGAGATTTACATTTTTGCCAATGTCCTCAATTTTGTGTTATCTTCTTGCATAGAAGATAACTTCAAGTAGAGTTAATCATGAAGATAATGAATTAATCAGCTATGGTCAAATAATCACGTGTTACATTTTTATATGATTTTTAATGAGACGTTACTATAACTGCTTTTTCTCCAGTATACTTCCATGATCTTCTATGCCTTAGCTCAGAAAGTTGAGATTCAACAATCAAATATGCAAGGGAGGAAGAATACTAACATAGTTTATTGTCTATCATACATCAGGAACTCCCTTAAGCCCTTTATTAAATTTATACTTTACTAAGGCATAGCAAATCTGGGCCAATTTACCACACCTTATAACGAAAAGTTTAAAAGGTTAAGAGCCAAATAATTTTCTTAATATCCATTATCCAGGTTTAAAACTGAACAATTATATACAAAAAAAATTAAGCTAGTTCTTTTTGCAATTAATACCCCACATAGCTTTGAATAGCTTGTACAAAAATCAGGTAGGCAGTGTGGTTTGTAGGAAAATGTCTTAAAATTTTAATGAGATGGCAATTAAATCATTCTTTGCATATCTGTATAAACCTATGTAAAAGGGCAACCTCAATAGAGGTTCCCAAAGCATCGGAAAACTATAGTTGTATATAGATATTTGTTTCCTGAATGTACTTAAAAGCAATTGCTCATGGTTGCTGGCAGAGATTGTCATTTAGTTGGACATGGTTGCACATCCCTGTAATCCTACTACTTTGAAAGCTTAGACAGGTGGATAGCACGCTGGCAGCCAGTCTCAGCAACTTAGTGAGGTCCTCCACAACTTATTGAAACTTTGTTTCAAATTAAAAAATAAAAGTAAAACAGGAATGAGATATAGCTCAGAGGCAGGATGTTACTGGGTTCAATCGCCAGTAATATACAAAAATAAATAAATAAATAAATAAATAAATAAATAAATAAATAAATAAATAAAATCATTTTTTAAATCACCAGGGTAATGAACCATTGTGAAGATTTGTTCCTTAGTATTTAAATTTAAAATTTTCATGAATGTTTGAAAGCAATGAAATATCAAATTCTTCTAAATGGTTAATTTTTATGACACATATTTGTTTAAAATGAATTGAAAGAACATCTGACATGTCGAAGTGTCTTATTTGATATTATTCAGCTAGCATGATTTACTTCCTCTTTATAATAAAAAAGTGTGCACTTTACCATTTTACAATTATTATTGTAATAGGAAATCAAAAGCAAGAAAAACATATAAGGTAAACTATCCTTTTTTTTGTTCTGATTCAACAAAGGGTAGTCCAACAAAATTCAGTTTTTATTTTACTTAATAAACAATTGACACTCTACTCTTGGGAAATTAATTTCTTATTTTAAGGATTCAGTTTTTTGGTCTGCCACATAAGATCACAGGGCTGAATCAGGGATTCCCTTACTTTGAAAATTTATAAATTAGTAAACTTTCAAGAAAGAAAATGCGTATGAAGTGCTAAGTTATCAACTTTTATTTTACCAACTTTACCAAAGAATATATTAAAATACTAAACTGTACTTACATAACCTTGACATAATTCAAATAAATAAATAATAACCTAATACTAAAGTAAGAAGACAGATATAATTCCATATTGAAGGAGAAATTCAACTTGTCTACAAAACAATGTTAAAAGTAGAAAGCTTTAAATTTCCAGTAAAATAAATCACATCTAGGTGCTTTTTATCTGTAACATCTATGAAATCTACAAATATCTAAGACAGTCCAAAATGCAATCTTTTATTTTTAAGTCAAAGTTATTCTAACAACATACTCTTTGTAAGTTCATGTGAAAAATGATAAGTGATTAATACTTAACTTATTTTAAAATAAGTTTAAAAACAAATGGGTATTTTTGCTTACACCGTTTTACCATTGTAGGTGACACTTTATACTTGGATGAGACACATATCATTTAGCAGTTTTTTAGAATATATATTGTTGGAAATTAATCTTTATAAAATATAGATGCACAGAATTTAGAATTGGAAGGAGTTTAAGAGAGTGTATGTGTGCATTTTTATCTGATTGGAAGGAAAAAGTAGGCTTAAAATTATTTGTTCAAAATAAAAAGCTAATTATTGGCAGTAATATTACATCAAACATAAGAATACTTCTTGTTTAGTGTCTATATCATCTCTCATACACCTATATTCATGATTTCTATTTACTTTGAAATAATTTTCAAATATATTTTATTTAATACATATGCAATATTTAAATAAACACCTTTCATTTTTGAAAAAAATTTTGAGAAACTTACCCATATAGAGATAACAGCAGTTGTGATATGTAATGTAAATTAATATTGCTTTTATTATGTCAGGATTGTTATTAAATCAGTGCCATTAGACTTATTTATGTGCCAGATTAAAAAAAGATAATAATGTAGAAATAACTATGGAAGTTTAGTAAAAATGAAAAATGCAGAAGGTCACAGTTGACTCATAATTACACTTCTCTAGGCCTATGAAATATAAGAAGTACATGTTGATGTTTTAAAAAGCTGCATTGTAAAAAATATTTTATATCACCTACCTGATTTTGTTTGTTAAATGCAGATGATGGCAATGCAACATTTTCAATATATTTCAAATTAACCTGCGTGACTGGAGTGTTTTCTTGCCCCCATATTTGGATAGATCCAAGCCTCATTTCATTTTTATTTATGTAACCATTTTTCAAGATGGTGCTTGTCAAAGTGTTCTATAAAGGTAAAGAAAATTAAATGACTTAAACCTTCATTTTCAAATGCAACATATTATTTTAAGTATGGGAAATTATTTGTTTATATACTTAACTGAAGTATTTTATATTATAAATATGGAATAAAACTTCACACATTCTTTAACACAATTGGATATAAATGATCTTAAATACCTTATTTAAGTTAAATTGTATCAGGGAATACAGGTCTCTTTCATAGGTATCTGTAGAGAGAAAAAATGAATTTTTATTTTCAAAGAAAATAGTAAATACTAGTATATTTACTTTTCTTTCTGAGTAAAATGTTTATTACAATCTATTGATGCATTTATAATTAAAATAAAATTGAAAAAATAGGTTTATATCCATCTTTTTAAAGTCTCCTCTTGCCATAATAATCTTAGAGTTAACACTTATACACTTAGATATTTGCTATTTTTTTAATTCTAAGTATTTTATCATAATACTCAAGGAGAAATTTCTTATTATTATTTTCATTGTATAAAACAGGAAAGTCGGTCCCAAACAGTTTAATAAATTGCCAAAAGTTAAAGAACTAATTACTGTCAAGGTCAGGAATAAATCCCAATTTTCCTTGACATCTATGATTGTACTCATGTAAAAAACAAATAAGCGTGCAGAGATGGAAAAGAAAAGTTGAGTCAAATTCATAATTGAAACAAGTATTGGGGCAACTACTTTTTGCCTATACTAATGCACAGGTCTGTAATCTCAGCACTTGGGAGGGTAAGACAGGAGGATCACAGGTTTTCAGCTAGTCTCAGCAACTTAGTGACACCCTGTTTCCAAATAAAAAAATAAAATTGGTCTGGTGGTGTATCTCAGAGGTAAAATGCCTCTGGATTCGATTCTCCAGTAACACACACACACACGCACACACACACACACAATTCTTCCAAACACTTTTTTATCTCTCTATATCAATATATGCAAGGCTAAGTGTACTAGATATGTTAGTATTAATATGCTTTACATATTAAAGTCTTAACTTTTTTTTGTGTGTGTGTGGTACTGAGGATGGAACCTGGGGCATTCTACCTCCAAGCTACAGTCCAAGCCCTATTTTTTATTTTGAAACAGGGTCTCACTAAGTTGCGGAAGGTCTCACTAAGTAGCTGAGGCTGGCCATGAACCTGGATCCTCCAGTCTCAGCCTCCCAAATGCTGGAATTACAATCATGTGCCACCACGCACAGCTTTAGTCTTAACTTTTAAATACACAATTTAACATAAGTTTTAAGAACAATTATAAATAAAGAAAGAGTTTAGACACAATAATGGCAAGTATTAGGAAGTTATGAGCAATTTTGTTAAACGGAGAAGAGAATACATGTGATCTTAAGGGCGTATTTGTATCTATTTTATTGGGATAAAAAGAGTAAATCAACATTTTACTAAGCTGTTATCTTAATGAAGCCAGAAAGGTTAAAATGTACTTATGTGCACACGTTTTATGACAACTTAATTTTTTTCTAGCCTTGACTTTCTTGGAGAGAAAAAATTTGTCTAAAAATTATACCATAAAACTTGAATGTACTTGTTTAAAAAAAAAAAAAAAGAATAACATCAGATGAGTGCTTATCAATTAGAATGGTATGTTTTCTGTGAGAAAACTTTTCCATAGATCCTGATCTGATAAAGCCAGAGACTAAGTATTTGTTATATATTATTGCTGGTATTTAGTCAAGAAATTTCAAAGGATTATTTATACCTAATTTTATAAAACATACTAAAATTTTGAATTATAACAAAATAAACAGATATAATTGGCCAGAACAATTTTTATACCTGCAAAAATAGATCATAAAGAAATATCTAAATTACAGTATTTCTTTCCAGTGATTAAAAAATTCAGCCATAAAACTTGAATAGGGTAAAGGACATACCAGTTTCTCTCATCTGCATCTTAGTATGATAGGAAAAACTGGAGAGAAAGTTCTAAGAGAAGCTTTATATCCCTGCCTATTAGAATTAATTGAATCAATTTATTCAATTATTGGATTGAAAGATCTGAAATAAGAATGCAAATTATGCATCCATCAACTTACACTCCTGGGAAATTGTAGGCAAATTCAAAGTACATACTTCTGGGCCATATGAGAAAGAAAGGTTGCAAACTTTGTATAACCTCAGTTAACATGTTAATGAAGGCCAGGGCTCTAAAGGAAAATATTTTATCCAATAGTGGTTGATTTATTCACCTTCTGAATCACAAAATATTAAGAGGAGGGTTTTTCCATCAAACATTTGCTTGCTCTCTAGCGTATGATTCCTACACCAGATTTCTAATATACTTTGTTTACTAATATATTCTTATTTCCTTTGGTTATACAATGTTAATTAACAGATATACAGATGTCATGACTATAATGAAAATCTATCATCTGTTGATAATTTAAATTGCATAAAACTACCCCTTAAGAACTACAACTTCACACAGGTGTTAGTTCTTATGACTACGGTTTGTGTCCAGAAAAATGTTTAGAATTGCATCTGGTAGAGCTGGCACTAATAATTACAGTTGTTTTTATATACAACATAAATACCTCCTGTGGCATTTTGCTCAAGGGCAGATTCCTGGGTTTCTTTCTCAACTAGTGAAATTTGGATGGGCCCCAGAATATGCATCTTAACAAACTACTCTCCTCTTTCTGGTGCCAAAGGACACCAGAACATACACAGTTAGAAGCGTATATATTCAGTCTGGTCATGAAGAATAGTCATGGATAAAGTAAACATAGATTTAAGTTTAAGGATATATTCTCTTGTTAAAAATTGTTGACTACTTATAAAGCAAACAGACAAGGAAAATAATAAACAAAAATTGCAGAGACTACGCTTATTTAAAGATGCTTTCTGAACTGTCTCCTTTTTTTCAAGGCATTCCCTGTGCATCAATTTGTTGATATGAAATGTGCTGTAGCTGGTAAACCTCACACACACTGAGTGTCTACTGTGTGATTAGCACTGTGTTGTTATAGATACTGTGTTAGCTACTACTGTAGGTAATCTCTGCTCATACAAATCTCTTAGCTATTCAGATGTTTAATATGAGGATTAAATATATTAACGATATGAGGGAAGTTTTTCAATGATTGTGACATTGTTTATCTAAGATGATTTGACTAATTATTAAACTTTTTTAGCTTTGAACAATGCTAATAGCTTCGTGTTTGGCTTCCAAATTACAATAATAGGTAATATAAAGGTGAAAGAATATTTATGCTATCAATTACCTATAGTATCTCCATCATCCCAAAACAGAGTTCCTTGTGCCATTTGATTATCGTCTGCAGCAACAATGAGCTTCATGTAATTATTTCGACTATGAAAAAGAAATATATAATTTTACCTCTGTTTGTAGAATAGCATATTTTATATGATATAACATCTATGTAAGTACCCAAAGGAACACAAATAAAAATGGCAGTTAAGGACAACGCATACTGATTTAGAGGAAGAAATTTAACGAAATTTCCTATATAAAAATGACTTAAGAATGATAACCCATAAAGTCCATCATATTTAACATGCAATATCCTACATGTCTTAATAGTCTGTCTATCATAACTAACCAGAAGTGGCCTCATTATAATAATTAAAACCATATTAAGTCTATGTATACATTTATTCTTCTCCCAGGTAATCCTGTCATTGACCACTAAGCAATTACTACATTGATAGCATTTTTAACCTCCTAAGACTTATGTTTTCTTTGCATTTTCATATATGAGTCACTCAGTTGTCATTGGAAATTATTAATAATAATGTATAGAATGGCCAGCAAGTTCTAAGTCCTATCTATAAATGGACAATATGTCCCAAGCTCATGCATATATACACGTATTTGCAAACTAAATACTTGCCCTCATGCTCACTCAGTAGCAACTTGTGGGAAGCACCTTGATTTGACGGCCTCGTTTTGCTCAGGCATATTATTTTTAGCTATCTGTCTTTTCCAATTACAAATGTTAAGAGATGTACTGTCATAAAAGTACCCTAAAATATCCAGAAACTTAAAGTTCAAGTCTTCTCAGTAACTAAATACTTTTCAAGTAAAAGATGTTAAAATGTCTTTGCTTAAATGTATATACGTATTTCAGTTAACAGTCACTGGGATAAAAGTCAACTATATCTTAGAAACAATAAAAATCTGGTTAACCCACAATTTCATAACATATGTTAAAAGAGATAAGAAAGATTTTCACAAATTGCATGTTACCCTGCATATATTCCTAAGACCCACACCCCATACACTATACTCCTCTCCTCCTCCACACCCAGATATATAAAAAGAAACAGAGGCAGAAAGACCTTTTTCAAAATAAAAGTAATGATTTTTGAAGCTACAAATTATGAATGGTCTCCGTGGAGCCTTCACTTATCAGATATAAACATTTTTTTTCTCTTTTAAAATGTATGCAAAGATAGAGTATTAATAGAAGTAATGCTAGTTAATTCCAGAACGTGTGGGCTATCAGTCCCATAGGTCACCAAGAATGTAGTTATAGCATGAAAGGAGAAGGGAAATAGGGACTGAGTTCTCTAGAATCTGAACATCTAAGGTAATAAAAATACAGATACTGTTACTGGTATAAAAATTGACTCCTACATCAGTCACATGGGATAGAATGGCCCAGATTGCCTAGTACAATAGATATACTAGTAAATATGAGGGAAAGAATACCAAGTAGGTGTCCTCAGGAAAGGAAGAGAGAGTGCTAGTCAAATTATCAGTGATTAATGGTGATGAAAAATATGTTGTCCTTCACTTTATATGGGATAAGGTTACTAAAGACAGGTCTTATTCCTCCTTGGACAGCAGTGAACTTAGCAGTTTGAAGGCTTAGTGATATTGCCAATGAATATCTTCATTTTCATGAGTCTGGAAATAAACCAAAGGACAGAGGGAGGCAGAGATGGGAAAACATAAAAGAGATGGAAAGGAAAGAAAAGTCTTCTGAACAATATTGAGTTAATGTTTATAAATTCATAAAGTGAAATTGTATTTAGTGCTAAAAAGAAAGAGATATGAAAAGACCTAGGTAAGGCAGTCATTCATTCAAAGACAAGATATGCATTTCTGTTGCATGTCATCTACAGATGTCAAGAATCTAGTTTGTATTTTAGTCTGCAGTTTTCTCACTTTAAAAAGTGACATCTCTTTCACAAATATATCAAGGTTAATTACTAAACTGAACTTGAGAAGGAGGGAGGGCAAGGAAGTGGGGTGGGAATGGGGGAAGGAGTTAAATGATAAATGTGTGCATATATGCCTTTATCAGCTTGTACCTAACAAAGATGTATGATTACAGTGCACCAATTATTATAAAAAATAAAAAGTGACATCTCATTGGGAAACTATTTTCCATGGACCTCTTGAATTTCTGAATATCTCGCATGCAGGCACACAACAGCTTTTTCTTTGAACTATCTTTCAAGGTTTTTTAAAAAAGTAAACAACATTGGAAGACAAGGTAAAATTCTTTTAAAAATTATTACTATTACTGTTTACAGTTCAGTATAATAAGATTATGTCTCTCTTCCAAGCAAAGAGAAGATAGTTTTGCTTGCATACCATTATAAAATGTTCAATTCCCCTAAATTTAGGCATTCTCACTGAGAATGAAAACCGGCTGCATGTTCTGTGTTAGCTTAGGCCTCTTTTATGTCATGCCAGTGGAATGTGGGAATGAGGTAACCTGAAGTTAATGTGAATTTTCTCTTTCTTTTTATGCTTTAAGTAATAAAATTCTCTGTCTCTGATTCAGCATCCATGGTTCTGTGGCAGTTTAACTTGCTTGCTTTGCAAGTCAGGTCAAAATCTCAGACCCTTCCTAATTACAGACATTTCCAGCAGGATACATCACAACATTTAATTAAGCCCTGAAAACAGTTAGCCTACCTGTGAACTGTGTTTTGAGCCGGATCTTGACATGGTAGAATGTAACCACCTCGGACATGTAGATTTATTTTATATAAAGGAGCATCAAACTCATGAAACTGTCCTCTGACACCAATATCTTGGCCCTGGGAATGAAACAGATGAAAAGAAGAACATGAGGAGGAAGAAATTGAATCATTAGCAATATTGGAACTTGAGGGGGAACATTTATAAAAGCAAGTGATATACTTTTCAATTAAAAATAACAAAACCCATTTATTCAATGCTTTTTAAAACATCTTTAGATTCTAGTTAAACAATGATCCTTTATACTAACTTTGAAAGCAATTTACAAATATTTGTTTTTGTGGAGCTCATATACAGAAAATGTGTCGATTTTGAAAGATTATAAATCTACTCATAATTTTACGTGTGCATTGTTCTTGGAAAGACTCCATTACCTTTAATGATCATTTTGCACAACCAAAAAAAGCAAAGAATTTTTTGTATATAATGTTCACTTCCTACGTTTATTTGCTAAAACAAGTGAACAACTACAAAGCAAAATGTAAACAGAATTAACTCTCTTTCTCTGTTAATTTTCTTCAGTTGTAATGAGCAAGAAATATTTTATCTATCTTAAATAGAAATTAAACAAATACATCAATGAGTTTCCAAAATGCTACCCATTTCTGATTAGTATATCCCACACAATTTTTAAAATACTCACTGTATGGTAATCAAACCACCTAGCATTAGGAACATAGCCTCGTACACTGTTGAAACCCTGGAATTAAAGACACAAGCACTAAGAATATGTACGCTAAGAATATTATTTTGTGAAAAAAAAAATATGTGGTAGGACTTACAGGATCTAGTACAGGAGTAACCATAAATGCTGGACCCCACAAGAATTGCTTGTATATATCCCAGGTTGGTTTTTCATCAAAAAACCTGGACAAAGTAATTAAAAATAATTAATTTAAATCAAAGAAATTTATCTCTTTGGAATACCACAAATTGCTTATTCAAATACCATTTTGTAATATGGACTTTCATGGATTCAAATAAAAACTAAACTATAAAAATATTAAAGACAATTCTATCACTTGGGATTAAGATGTATAGCAGTACATACTTTATAGGTAAATTAAAAGTATGACTAATATATTGACAAAATGCAGAGAATTGTGATGGATGTAAGATGAGCTAAATGAAAAATCACTTTGAAAGATAATTCAAGGTACAAATATTAACTTTCCCTGGTATATGATCAAAAAACTAGAAAGCAAACATTCTAAATGCTCTAGAAGAGAATGGCGAGACATGTACTGTGAGGATATTCATTTGGTAAATTTAAAAATAATGTTTTTATCCTACTTACATTACAGATCTCTTATCATGGTTTATAAGACTTTAAAATGCTTTTATATGGTAGTACATTACTGAATTTTAAATATAAATACTAAAAGAACAAAATTTGTCATATATTTTGAAAATAGCCACCAGTAAATGCTCACATTTCTTTACCAATTAAAATGAAACAATGCACTTTTGAGGGGGAGGGTCTTTTTTTTTTTTTTTTTGTCTTTTTGGAACTGGGGAACAAACCCAAGGTGGTGCAAGTCCTTTGCCAAAGAGCTACATCCCAGTTCAAAACAGTGCGTTTTTAAAATTTTTTTCTTATGATTTTATTTTATTAATAACTATGCTGAATTAGACTACTAGTTTACTCCTCCATGAAATTTCCATGAGAGCAAAGGCTCAGACTCTTAATTTTAATGTTTCTGGTTGATCTAGAGTTGGCAGTCCAACAATTCTGGAAAGTTAACAGAGATATGGAAAAGAGGATTAATCAGCTAACTAAAGAATAAGAAAATAAAAAAAACTTATCAAACACATAGGAGGGATTATACTAGATAAGTTAATAAGGCAACTAGAATACATTTTTAATCTTGAAAGATTTTTTTTAAACTAGCTCATTTATATTATTGTAAAAAATGGCATACTGATTAATTTATTACTTTGGTATATTTTATTAGTATTGTTTTAATTTGAGTAATGGGTTGCCATTTTTATTGGTTTATTAACAGTAAAATTTGATGAATCACCTCCTTTAATTACTCTGGTAATACAGGGAAAATGAATAGCAAAGAAGTCTATGATTAATTAAAGGTTTTCTGTTGTTGTCATTAGGTTTTGTGTGCATGTTGTAACATTCCCATCAAAAACCTACATTTGCCTTACAAACAGAAAAGACAAAGATGTTTGCATTGATGGAATAGAATTTTCAAGATTTGTTCACATATCAGTCTGAACTTTAAAGAGTAAATCCAAAACAAATTTCTAAGAAGAATATTTAAATATTTTTTCTAGAGTATCCTATTAGCATATTTCCAGGAAGAGGTCAGTGAAGTCTTCTTCAGTAAGACAACTATATCTGGTAGACTTAGTTAAATGAAATAAATCTCAGTTTATTAAATCAGAAGAGATAATATTACTTTTATCAATGCAATTTTAGAATATACAATGTAATCATATAAATAAATCATTTATAATGCTGCCAATTATACAGTAGTTACTTCTAAAAATAATTATTACTTTTTAATGATTAATTATGTTTCATCTGTTTTGGGCTTATATTACTTTATTAGTAGATTTATTTATTTATTTACATGTTTTATTTATTTTTGCTTTTTGTCTTTTTCAGCATTAGTGATTTATTGAACCCAAGGACATTCTGCCTCCAGGCAATACCCCCTGCCCTTTTTGTACTTTTAATTTTGAAAAAGAGTCTCCATAATTTCCTGAGGGTCTAGTTAAATTACTGAGTCTGGCCTTGAAACTGTGATCCTCCTGTCTCAGCATCCAAGTAATGGGATTATACCTGTGTGCCACTGTGCCCAGCTTTTTAAAATCCTCCATTAACCCAACATGCTTGTTAAAATAACAATAAAATGTTGCACTGTCAGAGATTATTAATTAAATAAAAGTTATCTCTATGGTGGGTAAAAAGACATCTTACACTTACTCATGCAAAAGAGGTCGAATAACAGTGCCACCATGAGCATGAATTTCAAGCATTTGTGTATAGAAATAGGGCAATAAAGTGTATCTAATATTTAGAATATCTCTTGACATGTCAGCAAAAGTTTCATTCCATGAAACTGGATCTTGTCTCTGAAACAAAGAAGAATGAAATAGTCTTAAGTCCTTGTATATGTTTAAATCATAATATACAAATATATATTTGGAGAATAGGCTGTAGGAAATTCTATTAATTCACTTTCATGTGTTATGCACATTTTTTCACAAAAATCTCATTCAATAATATTTCTGTCTATGTGATAAGGAATACTATTCATGTTTTAGTAAGAAAAATGAGAATTAATTACATGGTTTGATTTACTTTAGGTGAACATATACAGAGGGTACTTCACATTTGAATAGATGACAACAAATAAGTTGTCAATTATGGTGATGCTCAGTGTTGGGCAAGAAGAAAAATGTTATGATGTGCTACAATTGTGGACTGAAATAATGACAGTCAAACAAAGCTCATCTTGGTTAACCTGACAGACACATTTTATATTCTCATGAAAAATTAATAGATTATAGTACCAGAGAATAAATAGTACAGAAGGAAGGGATTGCCTAATGTTAAATAAAATTTTTAAAAAAAAATGTTTAAGTCTGCTCTGGACTGTACACCTGGGTCAAAATACTAAAATTGATAACAGATTATTGAAAAATTATAAAAATGCTATTGCACATATTAGTTAAAAAAGAGTAGACAGGGAAAGTAATTAGTATTTTACCTTTATTTGTACCAAGAGCAGAAATGAAACTACTGCCTAATTCCAAAGAGCAACACTTACTATGTTTTTGTTTATACCAAAAGGACTGGGTCTTTTTAGAGCTGGGTCATATTTATGAAGATTCTAACGTCTCTAAATCTCAGGAATAAAAAGTATGACTGAGTGTTTTTTCTCTCTAGTGTTAGAATAGGTAATTTTTTTTTTTTTTTTTTTTTTTTTTTGCAGTACTGGGGATTGAACTCAGGGGTATTCTACCTCTGAACTATACCCCCAGCCCTATTTTTTGTATTCTTTATTTTGAAACCGAGTCTCACTAAGTTGCGGAGTGCCTCACTAGGTAGCTGAGGCTGGCCGTGAACCCGGATCCTCTGGTCTCAGCCTCCCGAATGCTGGGATTACAAGTGTGCGCCACCAAGCCCGGCTGGCAAAACTTTTAAAAGTAAAAATAGTCTAAGGACTATTAACCTATATGTAATTGTTTTTTGGGTTTTTTTTTTTTGTACTAGAAATTAATTCTAGGAGCATCTACTTCTGAGTTAACTCTATTTTTAATTTTAAAACAGGATCTTATTAAGTTGCTGAGGGTCTCACTAAGTTCTTGAGGCTGGCCAGGAACCTGAGATCATTCTTTCTCAGCCCCTTAAGTACTGGGATTATATGGATATGCCACATGTCTAGTTGTAATCTTACTGCTATGCTTTCAGTCACTTAAGACAAAGGAAGCAAAGATCATCTCTGTTGTTTATCAACCTCATTAATATTATTTCAGTTTTTTATGTTGATTCACAAGTATTTAATTCTAAAGTATGTATTTCTAAATTTAATTATATTGACTCATATTTAAATAAGTTGGGTTTTCTGTTCTATTATTTTTTTATTTGGAAGTACTTCTCAGTCATTTTACCCTTTTTGTGTAACCTCAAAACCCCAACTATATTATTATCTCAAGGACTTTCAAATGTTCCCTCCATCTGAATTCTCCTCCACTACAGATTTATATTGATTGTTTTCCCCCACTCAAATCTCTGCTCAAATCTGTCTCTAACAAGACCTCCTTGAACAGCCTCTCAAAAGCAGGACCTTTATAAACCTCTATCATTTTATTATTCTAGTTCTTTTCAAATGCATTTAATTGTGTCTGATATTGTATATATTTATGTATGTACAAAATTATCTTTTATCTCTAAATCTCTTTAGAATATATTAATTTGTAATAGTTAATGAAAGATTTTCAATAAATATTCATTAAATTAGTTCCTGTCCAACTTTTATTTATTAATGCTCTATTTCACCAATGCTACAATCTCAACTATATTTTCAACAGCAAATTTTTCCTATCGAAATATTCCTATTTCATCAACATATATCTCTACTGCCTGGATTTCAAATTCTTCAAATATGAACCAATCCTGCCATCTTTCCTTGTATTTTAGCATTTTCTAAAATAAATCTGTTTTATTCCAACTAAAATTCCCCATGGGTGGTACAAGGATTTTGCAGCACATAATGAGCTCTATCTACCATTCAGTGACTCTGGTCAGATTGTGTCCTTCGAAGGTCAGCTGTCTTTAACCTATTCATGATGTTCATTTTTCTAATTTCTCTTTTCTCTGCCCTCCTTCATCTAAAGTCAGTATCACATGACTTAACACTTAGTAACACATTTCCCCTGTTAATAAATATCCATGAATTTCAATATTTTCTCTCATATCACTCAAAATGTCCTCTAAACAATGAAAAAGTTATCATAAATATTTTTTCCTATTGCTTCTCAATTTCTCATCTTATTATTTTAATATTTCCTTTTAACATGCATGCATTTAATCCTTTGTTATAAATGATTTTCATTTCCAATTATTTAGCAGGAAGCTGATTCCTTTGTTATTCATTCCAATTTTGAAAGAGACAGAATTGTTATCCTGACCCAAAATTATACTGAACTACTGTAAGACAGTTAACCAAGCCATATACCCTAAAGTACAAAGAAGTATACTTCAATGAAGAAAAGACTCACAGTGATGGACTAAGATGCCCTTCAAAATATAAAGAAATTCAAAGAATTAATCTATATATTAGCCTGCTAGGATGTATTTCATTAAAAAAAATAAGGTTGGTAGGGGGAAAGGATTGAGAGCAAATGTAGTAATTTATTACATACTCTGGTAAATTGAATGTTGTGATTCCTTGAATAGGGATAAAATGCTCCAACTTGCATCCAGCGGGCACAGAGTTCATATTCTGAATTGTTGAAGAAACCACAGATGTCTGCTCCAGTCTAAAAGATATTGGTATAATTAATTTATTGTAGATAGTATGCTATCTAATATTTAAATATGATGAGGATAAAAGGAATACATCAACTTACATATGATATTCCAAAGAGACTAAATTCCATCATACCTAAAAATTAGGAAAACAAATTAGAAAATTAACTTTTCATATACTTAATATTTTTGTTTTATTAATGAAGACACTTTTTCTAGTGGGAACCTCCTATTAAGGGAAACACTTTTCTAATTATTAATATTCTTTCTATCACTTTTATAGTATTAATGCATTTTTAAATTTATAGTTTAACTGTTCACAAAAATAAACACCATAAGCTTCCATGACATTTGCAATATGATGTATTTAGAGCATAAATCTATTAAATCACATTATACTGAGACAGATAATGGTAGTATTTTCCCCAGTTTCATTTTTTAAATAATGAGAATGTTTCTGAAATTACATAACCATTGGTTTAATCATTTAAAACAAATTGAGTTATCCTTATTAAATAAAATTTTTCTAAGTAACTACCACTAAGATATAATAGAAATAATGTAATTTTCCAGCTCTTCGCTAAGAAAATATTTCCAAACCTTGTTTTCTTGGAATCTACCAACTGAAGAATTTTTAAAACTAGACAAACAGAAAAGTACCTATTTATCCCTTTGAAATAGCAACGTCTTATTTACCAGGTATATAATATTGCTAGAAATCTCTTTCAAATTTTTGGTTGAAATGTTTCATTCTTTAGCATGTGTTAGTAATTCTTCTTTTCTAAAATATAGAATTTCTACCTATTTCTTTCTTTACTCTAAATGTTATCTTTCTCAGTTCCTGCGCTTTTCAGCCAGGAAAATGACATCAGAACAGATGAAATTATTTTCTCAAAATACATTACTTTAAAATCATTGGTTTCTACATAGCATCCTTAACCCTTCCTCCTGGCCTACTTCTTTTTATGATGCTCCACATCATGAAAGATGATGCCAAAAGCATACTTCTAAGGATATATACAGTGTATTAACTAGCACCAGCAAAACGGAATACTTAATAGAAAATTCAAAAATAAAGTTAAAGATGATGATTGTTACATACCAATGATGGATTTGTCCAAATTATTCCATTGTGCATAATTGTCGCCAAGCCAGTGTCCCCCCCATCTTCCGCCAGTGGGATATGTGGAGCGAGAAATAACAATTCCTCTTTTGCCAGTTGTCTTCTGAACTGCACTGATATATGTAAAGAAGTAAAGAAGTTTTTGTTTGTTTGTTATCTCATCTTATTTTTTATTTTCAGTGTATTTTTTCTTTTCTTTTTTACACTTTTATTGGTGCATTATAGTCTCACCTTATGTAGTTAATAGAGATAGTGACATACGTGCACACAGTATACATGAAGTCCCAGGCTCCCTCTTTATTTCCCTCCTTCCTTAGACATGATATTGAGATTGGCATTGGCATTGGCATTCTCATATATGTAGATAATGTCAATGGAAGTGTTTCCTTCATTAATTACCCTCCGCCATTCTTGCCCTCTCCAAGACCACCTCCCCCACTCCATTGGAGTTTCTCCTCCATTATCTAAAGTCTCATCTCTATCCTAATTACTCTCTTGCTTTCTTCTGTACATGAGAGAAAATATATGATACTTCCTTTCTGTGACTGGCTAATCTCACTTAATATAATGTTTTCCAGGTCCTTCCATTTTCCTGCAAATGACTTTATTTTGTTCTTCTTTATTGCTAAGTAGAATTCCATTTTGTGTATACCCCATAATTTTTAATTAATTAATCTGTTGATGGATACCTGAGTTGGTTCTATATTTTGGCTATTGTGAACTGTGCTGCTGTAAAAATGGATATGCATGTATTGCTATAATATTCTAATTTCAATCCCTTTGGAAAGATACCCAGGAGTGGTATAGCTGGGTCTATTCCCAGTTTTCTGAGGAATCTCCACACTGATCTCCATAGTGGCTGCACTAATTTGCAATCCCACCAACAGTGTAGAAGAGTTTCTATGTCCTCACCTCCTTTCCAGCACTTAGTTTTGTTTGACTTCTTAATGATTGACATTCTAATTGGGGTTAGATGGAACCTCAGTGCAGTTTTGATTTGCACTTCCCTGATTGGTAATGATTTTGAACATTTTTCCATGTATTTATTGGTCATTTGTATTTCTTCAATTATTTTTACTTATAACCACTTTATGGAAAAAAAGTGAATTAAGGTGTTTATTTCGCCTCTTTTTATTACTAATGCTTTATAAGTAAGCCTTCTCTCACTATACAAGCATGAGGTATTGCTTTGCTCCCCCTTCCAACACTTATAAAAAATCGGCATGCAGATATTAAGTGGGCTTTGTATATGTGTTCAATAAATACAAATTTACGATAGTATTAAATCAACTCATTAATCAAATGGATTGTTTTTGTTCAACTTAAATATTTCATTTTAAATAAATGTCTTGCCTCTATTGATTACTTCAACTCTTCTCAACCAGTCAACATTCAATAGTGACATTCTACATACATAATAATATATATCTCACTCTGCAGAAATACTGCTGGTTTTAGAGGATGGCTTAAAGAGAATAAAGTTTTAAAGAGTCTTAAAAATAAATATTTGTTCGATTTTAATCATAGAATCTATCCCGTGTCAGATCACATCAATATAATGTATTGTACAAATGATGTTATATTTTTTCTTCTCTCCTCCTTCATCTTCAGAGAGTTTTGCAACAGTGTATTATTTTTATTATATCTATCTCCCTCTTTATTCCTTTTTCAGATCTAACTATAAAATATGATATTGTAAGAGTATAAAATAGAAAAAAACTCACTATAATATTAATTGAAAATAAAATTTACTGTTAAATTATTCAAAATAATTTTATATTAATAAAAACTATAGAAATATCACCAGAAGATAATACATCAAAGACCTAAGTAGGCAGACTTTATTCTTGACTAACTTTATCAATAATATCGAACAATTTCCTTATGATCTTATAAACCACGGTGTTTATACTGATTTGTTTATATATAAAACTTCTTCCATAAGACCTTGAATTCATGAAGTAAAGTATAATGTTTTAGTATTCCTTGTATCTCCTAAACCTAAACAGAGCTTGGCATGTAAAAGTAGTTCAAGAATTTTGAATTAATAAGTATATCAAACCAAAAGTAAAGCCGGGCGTGGTGGCACACGCTTGTAATCCCAGCATTCGGGAGGCTGAGACCAGAGGATCCGGGTTCGTGGCCAGCCTCAGCTACCTAGTGAGGCACTCCGCAACTTAGTGAGACTCGGTTTCAAAATAAAGAATAAAAAATAGGGGTGGGGGTGTAGCTCGGAGGTAGAATGCCCCTGAGTTCAATCCCCGGTACCGCAAAAAAAAAAAAAAAAAAAA
>PVLC010005050.1:17759-49098 GCA_004027655.1 Graphiurus murinus | reverse complement strand
ATATAAGAAAAATATTTTTACCATTTTATTTTTCTTTACAAATATAAGGGGCCAATTTAGTAACAATAATGGTTCTATAATATATCATATATATTTGCTGACATTTAATAGAGTATAAATGTATACATGCATATAATAAGATCATAATCTAAACTTCTACATGAAATATATTTTCTGATTTACTTAATTTGCAAACAAAATTAATTTAACTTATAGAAAAATATTAATAAAGGCAGGGTGGTCCCAAGTACTTTACGTATGCACATCTAGGATTTACATACTCCTGAAAGATTTATTTTTTCTTTATCGCATGTCTACTTTTGTAAAAAAATTATTTACTTCTGCTTTAAAATAATAACAATGCAGGCCTCTGATTACAGGTTGAAAATAATTCTGCATTTAATTTTTCACAATTTTATCCTATAATAAATCTAAGCTTTACATTAGACAAATATCCTCTGTGACACATATTATAAAATATTTATTTGAAAAACCACTTTACACCTCTAAAGATATAAAGTTCTATCACTATAAGCATATTCTACTTATTTCCAATAGTATTATGACTTTACACATGGTTTAGTCACAAATAAATTTAAACTTTATTAGTAATTATAGAAAACCTTTTTTAACCATAACAATTTGTCTTCTTTTAGTTGCTAATTTGGAAAATTCAGCTTATAGAAAGAATTTTAATGCTGTCACAGGTTTGTTTTTTATGTGGTTAGGACTGCCTGTATTAGCACTTTCTTAAAAATATTAGAAAAAATGTATAATTATCCTTAATTATTAGAAAAAATTCTAAAAAAACAATATTTAGAAAATTCTAAAAGCCAGGCGTGGTGGCGCACGCTTGTAATCCCAGCATTTGGGAGGCTGAGACTGGAGGATCCAGGTTCGAGACCAGCCTCAGCTACCTAGTGAGGCACTCCGCAACTTAGTGAGACTCGGTTTCAAAATAAAGAATAAAAAAAAAAAAATAGGGCTGGGGATGTAGCTCAGAGGTAGAATGCCCGAGTTCAATCCCCAGTACCGCCAAAAAAAAAAAAAAAGAAAATTCTACATATACATTATAAAAGTATATGTGAGGTGCCTATTAAGTTGAAAAACCTTAAATATATTTTAAAACTTCCAAAATAAATATCTTACTTCTATTTTAGTCATGAATTCTAAAATATAGTAATTTAAAATTCATCCACTTCACCATTATCTTTATTGATTACATCAATTTATAAATATACTCAAAGTACTTCTATCTCATTACTGAGTGCTATTAAATTACTTTAGAATAAACTCTACTGTCACTCAGAAAAAATCATTAAAGGATTGTTTTTCATTTTATATTAAGAAATCTCTTTGGAAACAAAAAATATTTTATTGAATTATTTTCAAAAATCATTATTTTCAGTATTAGAGATTTAGTATCCATTAAACATAGAAACTTGCTCAATTTATATCTCAAATATATTCACCATTAGATTAGAAAATGAAATTTCATTTTAGTTTTAGAATTGGATAACAAGCATTTTGCAAATTGCAGTATTTTCAGCTCAGCTTTTAATTGGTAAATTTGAGACTCTCTTTTTTGGGAAAATGAGCTGACAAGCTAAACAATGAAATAGTTTTATGGATTCAGATCTTAAATTTTTGAAATTGTTTTTAAGCCAGCCATATCAGTCTTTATCAGCCATATCAGCCAGTTTTTTAGAAAGTAATATCTCAAAGATATGTGTCTAGTATCTTTTCAGGTGCCTAACAGCTAATTAACAGAAAGTTTAAATTATTAAACTTCAAAATAATGGAGAAGGAAAGTTGTATAGTGTTTATTCATGTGTGTATTTGTTTTGTAACAACATCAATCATTAAAAAAAAAAAAATTTCATTGCTGGACACATTGGCCCATGACTATAAGCCCAGCAACTGGGGAGGCTTAGGCAGGAAGATCTCAAGTTTGAGGCCAGCTGGGGTAACTCTGTGCATTGAAACTGACTATAATATATACTTATAATGAACCAATAAAAGAGTAAAATATTTCTAAAATAAAATAAAAAAGGGCTGGGGATGTAGTTTAGTGGTAGACTTCCTGTGAGTTCAACTAACACTACTAGTACTACAAGGAAAAAAAAATAAGACTACTTTTTATATTACAAAATTCAATTTTCTACCAAAAGAAGTATTTTCTGTTTGTTTGTGGTGCTGGGGATTGAACCCAGGAACATTCTACCTCTGAGCTACACCCCCAGCCTTTTTTATTTTTTATTTTGAAACGGTCTCACTAGATTGCTAAATGTTTCACTAAATTGCTGAGGCTGTCAAACCTCCAATCCTGTCTCAACCTCTCAAGTATTGGTGTGTATAAGCATGCCCAGCTTGAGGAACTTTGATTTTTCAGGAATTTATTCAAACATGGCAAAGCAATATGACTTTCCAAATTGCTAACTACCTCAGTCTATAAGAATATCAGAGAAAAGAATTTGTCTATTGATTTTTTACATTTTATTCTAAATTCCTTTGAGAAAAATATTGACATTTATTTAAAAGCTACATATTTAAACACAACATGAATATATAAAAGTAGTCAAAGATATTTATTTCTCTAAGTATTCTCTATTAAGAAATATTTAGTAATTGCCAAAGTCCTTCAAGGCATTGTTAAAATTTTAAATATTGGATATATAAAGAATATGCTTTACATATGTAATATTATACTTGAGTGTTTTTCTAAAATTTGAACATACAATTTTACATCTACAATACTGAATTTCAGATTGTAAAAGAAACAAATCAATTGAAGACCAAATACTTCTATGTGGGATTCCTTTATAAAACTGTTCCATTTGCCATTAATATCCATAGCTCTTTCTCTAAAACTGTTATTTGCAGTTTCTCAAGCTGATGATAACCTATTTAAGAATAAACTTAACCTATTATTTTATTGAGTTCATTTGTTTTAAGTAAAGAGCCCTGTAGCAGGAAGTAGTTAAATGTTGATTGTGTAGCAATTTATATCACAAAAAGGAACATTAAACATTTATGGTCGAGATGACTTGAAGAAGAAAAAGTCATGTTTATAATTCTTTCAGCTGTTCTCAATGATAAATATGTCTTTTTACTCTCAATCTTCTGCTTAATGTAAAATGTAATTTATTTTTAGTCCCCTTTGGTATTTTAAGGCATAAATTTACAATGAATGAATATATTTTATCTAAAATTTTCTGAAGTTGAGTTCAACATTATTCATACCTGAATAAGTTAAAATACTAAAAATGATCTAAAACATATTTAAAAACTGAAAAAAATTAGGGGCAGGAGCAAAATTAATACTGCTAAACAAATGTATTTTGATTTTATATGGAATGTATTCTATTGAATATTGTCCTCACTTCCTCTTCCTAAGTTTATTTAATAATGTAAATGAACCTGAAAGTTCCTCAATATTTTATATACAAACCATTTAGAAACTTACCTACATGTACCTTGAACATACATGTACAATTTTGAGTGTTGTAGTGAGATAAAACTGATTAAATTTAATAAGATACAGAATAGGTCCATGCTAGACTCTGAAATATACTCTATAACTTTAACTACTATCCTCTAAGAAGTGAGATAATTTTTCAGTTTCGTTTGTATGTCTGTGTATGTGTGTGTGGTACTGAATATTGAACCTAGGGGCATTATACACGAGCCCTTTTTTTATTTTTGAAAAAGGGTCTCACTAAGTTGCTAAGGGCCTCACTGTGTTGCTGAAGCTGGCCTTGAACCTGTGATCCTACTGTCTCAGCCTCCCAAGTACTAGGATTATAGGGTTGCTCACCATGCCTAGATTCAATCTAATTGAAACTATGTATTTTTATCTCAAAGCACAAACTTTTTAAAAAAAGAGATCATCAGTCAATTCTTAAATATATATGCATATATATTTTATAATTTCTGTAGTCTTAGATAAAGTGAGGTTAGTTGAGAATAATTATTTCTCAATATAATGGCCCAGGAGGGCTAATTAAAAGTAATGTTTATTCCCATAAAAAAGACAATTTTGGAAACAAGTTTGTTCACTGTTAAAATGAGTTAGGATCTTTATTTGGGGATTTGGTAAACAAGTTTGTGTTCATATAATCATGTAGTAATTTCTTAATTGATTCACTTCTTTTGAAGGTCGAATGAGGTAAGTGCTAAAGATAAGGTAAACATGTATCACTGACTTATTTTATTCATGCTTATAATGTCAAAATGCTTTTCATTCTTTGATCCCATGTCAGTCATATACTAGAACAGTGATTTCATTACATGAATATCATCAGAATCATCTTGGGAATTTTTGTAAATGCAAATAATTTTGACTATAGAAGAGATCAACCAAATCATAATTTCCTAAAAATATCTAGGTGACTACAATGTGTAGTCAGAGCCAGAATCTAGAGCTATACGAGTTGGTGATCTCTAGCTACCTGTTATTTCATATTTATTTAATATTGCTTAATTAAACTTAAATAAACTTTAAAATTCCATTCCTGAGTCACCCAAGCTACATTGCTCAACAGCCATAGATGGCTAGTGTGTATTACAATGGACCCAGAATTGTGGAACATTTGTATCAATTGCAGGAGATTCTATTGAACAGCACTAATAAAGATATGATACTCAGAGAATAGTCTATGTTCCATCATTATTGACTTCACATAGGTGTTTGTTCAAATACAAAAGAATAATGTGAACATTGAAATTTGAGAAGCTCAGCTGGGTGGAGTGGCACACACCTGCAACCCCAGTACTTGGGAAGCTGAGACAGGAGGATCACAGGTCCATGACCAGCTTCAGCAACTTAGCAAAACTCTCAACAACTTAGTAAGATTCTGTTTCAAAATAAAATTAAATAGGCCTGGGAGTATAGCTCAGAGGTAGAATGCACCTGGGTTCAATCCCCAGGACCACAATTAATTAATTAATTAATTAATTAATTAATTAATTAAAGGGAGAGAAAAGAAGGCCAAGGTCAGTAACTTATGCTCTACTTTGTGAATAATAAATTCAAATAAAATTAGCTAATATTTAATGTTTTGATAAATGTCATCAAATTGTGTTATTTACTCATTCATTCAACACTGTTCATTGAAAACATCTATTTGCTAGGCACAGTGCTAGGTGTATGGTGGGGAACAAAATAAAAATAGTCTAGAATTCTTTTTGGAAGAGGATGAACATTAAAAACAGTAGCAACACAAATGAGAGAGATGAATAGAAAGATTGAGAGATCATAGAAACACCGTTTGTCTACGTGCTCTGAAGGAAGATGTTACAGAGATCAAATGGGAAGGAAAAGACTCCCAGAGAAAGGGAGCAGGACCCTTAAGACAGGTAGCATTAAAGATAAGACCTGAAAGATAAAAATGAATCAGAGAGCCAGAGAGTATAAAGACAATTATTGCTTACTCATAAGTAGGTTTCATTTGTGACCATCCATAAAGATTGTGGACATCATAGTGCAAAACTGATGATCCATCACTAAGAATATGCTCAGTTTCCATGCACATAGTTCTGAAATGTAATCCCTGTGTTCTTTTTGTAAGTTCTGGGGAAAATCAATTAAAGAATATTAATATAAAGTGCCCTGTATAGAATTGTATATCTCATAAGTAAAATGTTATTTTAATTTTGGTATTTTAATTTAAATTTTAATTGTATAATATATTTGTATATTATATGCATATATATATATATATATTTGTTATGTTCCAACTCATATGTGTATTGAGTAGTGATCAACTCAGGATAACTGACATACCTATCATCTTAAACTTTTGTCATTTCCTTATGCTGAATATGTTCAAAATTTCTACCTCTTTTGAGGTATATAATACATTGTTTTTAATAGTTTTTACTCTACATGTGCAACAGAATACCAGAACTTGTGCCAACTATCAAAACAGACTCTAGTAGCCACTGACACTTTTTTTTGGCAAAAAAAATATTGTTTTAAAATGATTAATGATTTTTTGATATTTTTGTACATTTAAATGCTAACTATAAATGAATCAACTCTTCTGGAACTATAACTGAATTAATGAATTAATAAAAAACTAAAAATTAAGTACACTCCTACTACTATTTTTATGCAATTAAATGAAAAATACTGATTCAAATTTTTATAGAAAAATCCATTTAGTAATATAAAGTACTACAATAAATAGCCATATACATGCTGTTGCGCTTTTGATCCATACTTTCTCAGTATAAGTTGCCTTTTATCAGCTCTCTGTGATCACGTTATATGCTAGTAGAGTAGGTTAGGGCTAAGCAGAGAAATAATACTTATCTATCATTTATCCTTATCTTAAAAACCTACAAAATTTTAAAAGCTCTTTTTTTGTCTCAAAGAATAATTAAAATATTTTACATCTGAGAAGGTTTTAAAAAACATAAATAAAAATTTCAGATGAATTTGCACTTGCCTTCATATAAATAAAACATATTTCTTGAATTTTTCCTCTTAAACTAGTGTTAAATATATTGGTAATGGGTAAAAAATGTAGCTCAGTGTGTTTGTGGGTAGTGAAAATTAGAAATGTGAATCTGGCATACATAAAATCCTATTTCTTGTATTCATAAGATGATTAGTAAATATGATAATATCAGAAGCATAACAATAATATTGTACCTGGGAAATAAGGTGGATAATTTAGCTCTGTATTTCTGCATTCATTAGTAGTTGTTCCATGTACAAAACTTGATGGTTCATTCATATCCTTAAAGAGAAAGAATTTTAAAAAATTTAAAATATTTAGGACATATATTCTAAAAAGGAATAATTCAATGAACAAGTAAATTAAAGTAGCTTTGTACACTATTATATTTACTCAGTATTCTAAGAAATGTGTAAAACATCTTAATGACACTAAGGAATTCAGTTTAAGTCAATATTTCTTTAAATTTTTATATGACTCTTTTTGAGAAATATAAAGTGTGTATCTCCGCTGTTTTATCTATAATACAGACAAAAGTGAGATTATCTTTATATTTCCAAGATAAAAGTTGAGATATAATAGTGTAGGTCTGATCACCTCTTTCTGACCCCTCCATTTCTGCCCTGAGCCTGGTTATCAATTGCTTTGACTTTTAAAATCACAGGTGTAATTTAGAAATACAGGAATTTCAAGGGGTATTCCCATTGAAGACATATGGTGGGGTCTTTAGCCATTTATAAATGAACCATGATCAAAATCTATTAATAAGGTGCCACTTAAATGTTATTTCCTTCATCTGAACAATTTTTTTTTCTTTGCAGTGCTGGGAATTGAACCCAGGGGCCTGAAACATTAGGTAAGTGAGGCAAATGCTCTACCACAGAGCTATATCTGCAGCTGAAAACAAGTTATATTCTCTAGATCATGATATAATTCTCAGTGATGTATGTAGAAGAATCTCTTACAGTTCATAAATTGGCATATCAAATATAACTATGTTCCCATTAATTAAAATAAACTATGTTTTATGCAATTTGATATGATCCAGGCTCACAGTAGCACCTCTATAAAGCTTTCTTCAATTAATAAAAAAGGTAAATTAGCCGGGCGTGGTGGCACACGCTTGTAATCCCAGCATTAAGGAGGCTGAGACCGGAGGATCCGGGTTCGCGGCCAGCCTCAGCTGCTTAGTGAGGCACTCTGCAACTTAGTGAGACCCGGTTTCAAAATAAAGAATAAAAAATAGGGCTGGGGGTATAGCTCAGAGGTAAAATGCCCCTGAGTTCCATCCCCAGTACTGCAAAAAAAAAAAAAAAAAAAAAAAGGTAAATTAATATATTCATGTGGAAAATTGAACAGAATAAAGACATCATCTCTAGATATCAAGAGAAATTTCAGGTACAATCTCCTATACTGAATATTTACTTGTAGGGAAGTAATTCCTTATTGTGCTACTTCAAATTCATAGTACTAAAAATCTTCCAAGACTTTATCTAAAATGAGAAAATTGTTTGAAAGACAACGTTCTTTGAAGAAATTCTATGAAGAAAAAATTAATGTGCTAATTTCTTCAAAAATAGTTTGTTAACATTAAGTTAATTGTTCAAAGCTTACTTACAATCCATAAGCCATCAAACTTCATTTGGTCATTGTAGAAATCAATGATTTCCCTTTCCCACCATTCTGCTGTGGAATTCCTGAAGAAATCTGGGAAAGCTACATGAGCTCTGGAAGCCTGAAAAAACATAAATCACACTCACATGTAGAAATTCATAAGGGACAGAATGTGTCTGAACCCCAAATTTGTCAGATTCACAAGCCATGCCTGAGTGGGAATGAAGGAAACCTGATTTCCACCTTAATTACATAAATGCATGTGATTTTTCTCCAAACACACAAGCAGCTATGGATCATTAAAGGAGAGAGAGACATAGATGGATAGAGAGGGTCTTATGTGGGTAACTAAAAAACAAACAAACAAACAACAAACAGTTCAGACCACACAGAAATGCATTTGCAGTTTTTCCTAGAATGACAAGGGGAGTTTTTCTCTTTGGTGTCTGTAGTACTTTTTATCTTTGTGTAGCATGATGGAGACCTGCAGTTTAGACAGTTTTCCTAATTAAAAAATTTTATTTCTCTATGTTTCTGACCTATCTACCACAGCCAACATATTATTCCACCTCAAACAAATGTGTCTCCTTCTCTCTTATAAATAACCCTTCTCACCTCAGCACAGAAAAGATGTTTTTTCCCAGTCCCTACTAAGAAACGGCCCCCTTTGCCATTTCATACACATAAGTTCAAGGTCAAATTGCCTATGTGTTATCTGGATTGACCTCCAGCCAAATCAATTGGAAATTCCTAGATAGCATAGCATAACATAAATGCTTCCTTGGAACATCTTGAGACTTTATAATAACTGCCAGAAAATCTTCACGAAGAAGATATATGAGGGAAATGTTCCTAGAGAAAAATGCACTAGGGACCATAATGATTTACAAAATATTTATCATATACATTTTGAAAGTTGAAAGTGACTTAATTTTATTATTTTGCTGAATAATTACATTTTTTGGAAGGACAGTAGGCTTAATAAGGTAATATGTAATGAATGTTTTCTATGAAAGAATAATTAACTAAAAATGATAGTGTCAGATCTGTTCCTTAAGTTCCACTTTTCTGTTTTCTCCCACAACTAATTTTTTGGTTTATTTTAATCCTTTAAAATAACTGTTCTTATTACTTTAATATAAATCTTTGTGCCCACAACATTTATCAATGACCCAACAGCCTTTATTCCTGTGGTAGAAGGGGATCTCAAGGGATTCTGAGAACCTTTCTACATAAATGAAGCTCTTTTGCAACATTTACATAAGCCAGGCCTTTTTCTCCAGAGTTAGCATTACTACCTAAGAGTGATGACTACATTTCAAATTAAGATGAAATTTTGACACTTTTCTTCAACAATACAGTTCAGTGTGACACTGCTTTAGGAATAGGTTTGATAAAGTTTAATCTCTCCTAATTTTTTCACTTACATAAACTTGTATGATTTAGTGATCATAATTTGATTGCCTTAAAAGGATTAAAATCTCTTAGGTTTTTTAGTTGACTTTTTCGATTGATTTGATATTTTCCATTCTACTTTCTTTTGCTCTGATCTGTACTTCCTATCTTTGGGCTTTGTTTGCTCTTCATATTTTACTTCCTGGAAGTATAGTTAGGTTACTTGTTAGAGATTTTTTTTTTTTTTTTAGTGTAGGTATTTATTGTTATAAACCTCCTTCTTAGTACTGCATTTATTGCAACCCATACATTTTAATATCTAGTGTTTTTATTTTTATATCCATATAGGTATTTTTAAATTCCTTTTACTTTTTCTTTGATCTACAAGTTGTTCAGAAATACGTTAATTTCCATATATCTGTGAATTTTTTTTTGTTTTCCTTCTGATATTGGTTTATAATTTCATTATGACTGGAAAAGATACTTGGTATGATTTCAATTTTCTTGAATTTGTTTACATTTGGTTTATTACCTAAAATGTGATCTACCCTGGAGGAATATTACAAGTGCATTTGAGAAAAATGAATATCCTGATACTCTTAGGTGTCATGATGTACATATGTTTGTTAAGTTCTTTTTGTTTATAGTGTTGTTCAAGTCTGCTATTTCCTTATTGATTTTCACTTTGGTTTTTCTAACCATTATTGAAAGTAGTTTATTGAAGACTTCAGTTATTAGTGCATTGCTGCCTATTACTCCTTATAGCTCTGTCAATGTGTGTTTTATATACACACAGTTGCTTTAATGTCGAGTGCATATATGTTTTTGTTTTATCTCCCTGATTAATTGACCCTTTTATCATTATACAATGACCATTGTCTCCTATGATAATGTTACTTAAAATATATTTTCTCTGGGAGAGGTGTGTCCATCCTTGTCCTTTTTTATTATCACTTACATAAAAACTCTTTTCATTCATTTCAGTTTCATGAATGAACCTTGACAATATTATCCTGAGTGAAACAAATCAGTTCCAGAAGGACAAATATGTGAGGTATTTAAAACTGTCAAATTCAAATAGAAGTGAAGGGTAGCATGGTGGTTGCAGACTAAAATAGTGGCAGACTAAAATATGGAACTGCTAATTAAAAGTCATAAAGTTTCAATTATGCATGATGAATAAGTTCTAGAGATCAGTACAGCAGTGTACTTATCATTTACAATACCTTATTGTGCATATAAAATTTATTGACAGTAAGTCTCATAGTAAGTGCTATTACCACTAATAAATTGCTCATCTAAAAATAAGCATGTTTGCCTGAATTAAGTAAGTAAAATATTTGCTTAATTGAGAGACTGACACGTTTTTATGTTTAGGAAAGATTAGGTAAATGTGATCTAACTGTGGTCTGGTTCAGCGAGTTTTAAATTAAGCTGCTTACTTTCTTAAAGAAAGTATTCACTTTTAAAAATTGTTCAAAAACAATCATTAAGTCCCAGGTCTGAATTTCTTTTAGTTCTATAGTTAATCAATACGAAACTTACATTAACAGCTTCATCTTCAGTTATAGATTCATCTATTGTTACATTGGGCAAATCTGGCCAAACCTGTTAGAGAGAAAAATTGGGAAAGTAGCTAAAAATTAATTGAATATGATCTGATTATAATGTATATGAATATGTTAGATATTTTAAAATTTTGAAGCACTGTAATTATGCATCAAAGTCAGATTCAAAATGAATCATGTATTATTAGAAAAAGTTCACATATTGTTAGGGGCATATTATAGTCTCAAAGTCAATAAGGATCAATAATAATCAATAAAGATAAATAGTCCCTTCAATATTTTTTTCACTTTGTGGTTTTGTATATTTATCACCTGTAAGCTATTCTACTTTTCATGTTAGCCTATCATTGAACATGACAAGCATAAAAAAGAGTGGCCAAATTTTGTTACAGCTAGTAATTTTAAAAATAATACATTTAATAATTTGGTGTCCCTAAGAAATCATTTGGAAAATGTATACCAAATTTAATTTATCAGAAACATTTTTAAAATGACTCCAAGATTAAAAACTAAAAGTCAATAAATATTTTTTATTTGAAAAGAACTGAATAATGCTATGCCCAGGTGAATAATCCCTTTACTATTTATGGTTAGTACTAACTCTCCCTTTCCATTTACTCCATCTCCCATGTTTACCAATGTTTTCTCCTACTCCAATCAGAAATACCTATAACTGAGCCCAAATTCAGTCATGCTGAAAGTTCCTGGAATTTGAATCTAATGTTGAAGATGTTAGAAAGCCCCATTAAAGAATGTAAATAGTTCCTCATAAAATAATTATTTATTAGAGATTAAATACTAGTAAGAATTGTTCTCTAAACGAATAAGAGGGTAGAAATATGAGAAATGTATAGAAATATGGATTGAAGGAAAAGTAAGAGGGAAAATTTTTCCTCTATAGCCAATATACTATAATATATGATTCTTAAAAATATTATGTCACTGATTTTTATCACAAGATTTTATATATTTTATTTTTAACATTTTATTCTGCAACATTTTAAATCTTAAATAAAAGCCGCAAAACTTGTATCTAAATTTTGTCCATTCCCTTCAATCATCTTGCCTTCATATTAACATATTATGTAACCATAATACAATTATCAAAGTCATTAAGTGAACACTGATGCACTACAATTAAGTAATGTAGAGACAAAGTTTGAATTTCACTATCTTAATCACTAAAGCCTTAATTTTGGTACAAGATAAAAAAAAAGAACTTATGTTATATGATTTTTTCCCATTATGGAATTTTGTGGGTTTTTTTATTCTAGATATTTTTATCAATTTTTCTTGATTATTTTATAGGATAATGAAATAAAAAATTATAACATTTATATATTCAGGTTTGACTATTATTTATATAAAATTCAGTGATATTCCTTACTTAAATTAGTAATATAAGTCATTGTTTTATTAATGAGAGGTTTTTAAGAGAATTACAAACACTTAAATGATTCTTACAGTATAGAATAGTGACTAGCCATTCTATGAATGGTGGATTTATAAGAAAACACAAAATATACCAAAAATATAATAAAATGCAGCTTACAGATAAAAGATATTGGCTATTAAAACATATAAATTCTTTCTTTTTCTATAATAATTTGGATTGAACTCAAAGAGTACGTATTGTTTTCTTGGTTATTAAATTATTATATTTTTATTTATCTCTTAAATATGGTTTTAATATCTTAATTAAATGGAAAATTTCAATGAAATAGCATCTTGAAAATTATTCTATTTTGATATATTTAATACCTTTGCCCAACAAATATCATTTGTATTAGGCCATTTGACAAAGACATCTTTCTCTATTCCTCTTGTAAATGCAGGGTAAGGTTTTGTTTCATTTCCTGAAATCGCTGGATCCTAAAATTTAAAACATAAATTGCATGTGAAATAAAAGTATAGCTACTTGTATAGCTATTGTAAAACATTATAATTTCCCATTATCACATAGTCAAAAGACTGTGTTCTTAAGAGGACAAAGGTCAAAAACCTTAGTGCTAGAGCTAGATTGTCCTCTAAATTCTTTAGGAAAAGTTCTAAGAACTTTTCTTTATGTATTTACTATATTTTGCTACTGGGGATTGAACCCAGGAGCATTAGCTAAATCCGAGCCCTTTTTAAAATTTTCTTAATTTGTTTTGGAAATAGGACCTCACTAAGTTGCTGAAGATCTTCCTTAGTTGCTGAGGCTAACCTCAAACCTGTGATCCTCTAGTGTCAGCCTCTCAAATACTGTGATTATAGACATGTACCACCACTACTGGCTTCTAAGAACTTTTAAAAAAGGATTAGCCATGATGTTAAGTTTATTTGTTTTGTTTTCTTTCTCTGGAGAGATTTTTGGATGCTTTGCTTTTTCCCTATAAGAAATTGATAAAATATTCTTTCTCTCCATTGAATTACTTACTTGAAGGCAAAATTTTAAATGTGAAAAGCATCAGAAGAAATCCCAGAGAATTTCATGAAAACTGTATAGGAACAGAAAATCTATCTTCACTCTTTCACAGCTTCTATAAATTGAGATCAGTTTGTAGCTTGGATGACAACTAGAAAATAGTTTGCCTTTGACCCACAGCTTTAGACTTACATCTCTAAAAACACACCTAAGGACATAGTAGCTGTTGGTAGTTTATATCAATTAATTGAAATGTTAAAAGAAGAAAGTTTCAGAACTGGGAGTAGAGTCCAAAGTTAAATACTTCTTATTATAGAGCATCTTTCCTACTCTCATTTAAAGAAAATTTTTAAAGCCAAAAAAATTAGATTCAGATAAAATTAAATACTGACCAGGATAATAATGTATTTCATTCCATCTGCTCTAATTCTGTCAACAAACTGAGGAAGGTCACGGAAGTTTTCACCAATTGTAAAGTCTAGTTGCCTTTCCATGTAATTAATGTCTGTGTATTGAACATCCTGAAATACATAAGAATGGTGGCAGTGGAAATAAGTAACACACAAAAGTGAATGCATCACATTCTGTCATAATTGTGAAAGTAACAGAAGTTTGGAAGTTTTAATTCTTCCTCTAAAGAGAATTAATCAAGTGATATAGTGCTAAAAGAATAAGTGACATTTAAAATTGCAAAATATTCTAAGAACAACTTTATGTATTTATTCTCTATAAGTTCACTTAGCAATTTTTATTTAGAATTAGAAACTCAAAATCAGTGTATTTTGTTATGTAACTTCCAAAGAAAATTACAAAGAGGTAAATGGCCTTACGATGCTATGAAATATATTAAATGAAAAACTAGAATTGCATGCAGAAACAAATGAGGCACTATTTCTGGGAACTATAAAGCAAACATAATTTCAAACAATATTATCAATTGGCAATAAAGGGACACCAATTCATCAATTATTGTTAAAGTTTTCTGGTACTATTCATCAGTCATTCCTGGAATACCAGACCAGCTTAAATAAGCAAAGTATTGTTTACAGCTGTTGCATTTATACCAACAAATGATTGCATTTTATCATGGAATCTTCAATTTGACCCCAAATACCTAATCTGTTGTTAATTATTTTCTATTAATATGAGCTTGATTTCTTCTTAGAGTTTTTAAAAAATTACAATGGACAGTAAGATAATACTAGAAAAAACATTGTTTATGATAAATTTTGACTTGCATATTACAGTATCACCAATCTATAAAATTAATTTCCTATAATAAATAGAGTAGCATTGAATTCTACTGTTAAGTATCAAAGTCTTATAATTGGGTCCTTCTGATTCTTTTTAAAATGAGCTGTCATAGCCAGGCATGATGGTGCAAGCTTGTAATCCAAGTACTTGGTAGGCTGAGACAGGAGGATTGCAGGTTTGAAGCTAGCTATTTAATGAGGCCCTCTGCAACTTAGGAGACCCTTTTTCAAAATAAAGAATAAAAAATAGTGCTTGGGGTGTAGCTAGGAGGTACAATGCCCCTGGGTTCAATCCTCAGTACCACAAAAAAAAATGAACTGTCATGTACCAACCCCTCTGCATTTCAACATTTAAGTATTATTGTTAGGGGTATCTCCAGGGTCTTTTAATCTTGATAAAAATAAAATTACAGGGACTAATTATTTGTAGTACTTTCTTCCAAATATTAAGGGAAGAAAATATCTTATAAAGCCTCTCATTCTATATCATACATTACAGGTAATATCTGTTCTAGGGATAAAATCACCCAGCTTCACCTCTAACTTTTTCTGTGTAAATTTTCATATCCATTAATAATATAGATTACTGGGAATTCACTCTAATATAAAGAGAACACACAAAATGACTACCTATGCAAACCAGAGTTTATGAAAGAAACGCCAATGCATGAAGACTTGTCTAGTACAACTCAGATCATTGATCTGAGGGGAAAGAAATAAAAACAATGGTAGTATACCTTCTCCTTTTCAATCTCATAAAGATATAAAAATGCCATATCCAATTCAAAAGGAGCTGCTGAAAACTAAGAATTATTACCAAATGCTTAAAATGTTTTATAGCAATGGGTGTTTAATTATTTCATTTTGCTTTTATAGATTTCACATTTAATACTGCTAGAAAATTGATATACATACATAGGGGATCCCGGCTGACACCATTTCTTCATATAGTTCTTTAATCTGCGAAGTATTTCTGTATCCATAACGGCATAACTGGAATCCTAAAGCCCAATATGGTGGCATGACTGGTTGGCCAATTAACTATAAAACAAGTGTTGTTAGGTATGAACTAACAGAATTACTTTGCAATATGAAAAAAAATGTTTCTAAAATAAATATGTAATCATACTTCATGGTATTGCCTTGTTGCAACTTCTGGAGTTGGACCCAAAAACATATAAAAATCCAAGATTCCTCCAACTGTGCGGTAAGTTAGAGCAGGAGTTGGCTGGAATGTTACATCTAAAAATTCAAAACAAGATCCCCATTTAATCTATATATAAAGTGCATGTATTAAAATTTACATTACTATTTTATAAGAAATTCAACAATTATTTTACCCATTGCATTGCTGTTGAGTAAGAGAACTCCATGAGCGTTGCCTTCATCTTCCAAAGCCATATAATATGGATGAAATCCATAGGAATTAAGTTTATACTGAAGTAAAAAAAAAAAGCATAATGAGTACTTACTAACATTAACATGTGAATTTAATTAATGCTATTTTTAAATTTACTATAAAATTGAGCCTGTTTTTATGCACAAGCAATGCTTGAAATAAAATAAAAGCATGTCCTTTAGAAAGTAATATTCTTATTTGAACAATTATTTCTTTAGAGTATGCATATAAATATATTAGCATATAACACATATAATCACTGCCATATTAATTGCTACCGTATCATTGACATTAGAGTAATTGGTTTTCTTTCCACAAGTTACATGTTTTACTTTATCTATAAATTAGCAATTCTTTTTCCATAATAAAATATACTAGAAATTATTAAGTAAAAGTAATTGAACTATCTAGAAAATAAAACTATAAAACCATGAATTTTTACATTTTAAAACATTTAATGCATTGCCTTACACTGAATATCAATAAGCTATTAGCATATGAAGTAATTTTATATATCAAGAATCAAAGTTATATTAATGAAGTAACATCTGTACTAGTTTTGAAGAATCCTTAAGAAGTTAATTTTGGTAAAAGAGTCTCTCAATACATCTAAATAAAACCATGTTTTCATTTCTACTATTATGATAGAAGTAAAGTTGTTTGGATTATTATGATAAACAAAAGTTGCTTAAGCACCTCACAATAAACTTTATTGCAATTGTACACATATTTATAGTCTATTACTGAATATATTTTTATTTATTTAATTAATTTATTTATCTATTTATTATTATTATTATTATTTGCAGTCCTGGGGATTGAACCCAGGGGCCTTCTACCTCCAAGCTACATCCCTAGCCCTATTTTTATTCTTCATTTTGAAACAGTATGTCACTAATTTGCAAATGGCCTCACTAAGTAACTGAGGCGGGCCGCAAAACTGCGATCTTCCTGTCTCAGCTCCCAAGTACTGGGATTATAATCATGCGCCACGACCCCCGGTCTGAATACACTTTTAAAGTACACATTACATATGAAAAATGAGTTTGTTTTTACTAAAATATATTTTTCATGATATGTTTGGAAGAATTATAATTAATATGATTTGTTGTACAGTAAATTAGATATTCTATATATTCCTGAAATGTGTTCCATTAATAAGACGAACACTAGGGAAAGTATTTGAAATATATAAAGATATTTTTAAATATGCAGCTGTGGATCAGAAACAAATGATTATAAATAATTAAGGGGGAAATATAAGGAGAGGTTTAAGCAGTTATTTGCAGGAATACTTAATAAGCCATTCTTTTTGTTTATTTATTTTTTGGTACTGCTAATTGAACCCAGGGCCATTCTACCTCTAAAATACATCCCCAGCCCTTTATATTTTTAAATAGGATCTTGCTAAGTTGCTGAGGGTCTTGCTAAATTGCTGAGGTTGGCCTCTAATCCGCCATCCTCCTCTCTCAGCCTCTCAAGTACTAGGATTACAGTACTTATGTTAGTACTTATGTTATAGAACGCAGCTCAGCACATTCTTTCTATGCAGTTGAAAGGGTTAAGGAATTGAATTTCAATCTTTTTAATGTAGGCATCTTGTTATGTAGCCTCTACCTTCACTTACAATTTATGATGATTTTTTTTTTCCAGAAAATCATTATAGCAGCTCTGGAAATCTCTAGGCCATTTTTCATGGCCCTATTTCAATCATTAAACAAGCTCACAAAAAAGTGTCTTGGGTGTTAATTATGTTTTAGTTTAGTCACATGTTGGTACCTACACCAGGGGGTTGGTCTCTTGTGAACATTCCCCAAGTATGCCAGTCGAGATCTCGCTTAAAGGTTGTATGTTCCACTTCTCCAAAGCCATATACATATTTAGATGGCAAGCGAGTAGATATTTGAATGAACTGGTCATTAAAGGCAAATCCAGGCAGACGAGAATCCCAACTGAAAAAAAAAAAGAATATAGTCATATGCCTGGAAAATAAATACAAAGTAGTATTCTTTCCTTAGTGATCTGAAAACAACTATTTTCTCTACATACCTACTTATACCCAATTGCCAAATAGATATAGATAATTGCAATTACATTGATACATTTTTTTCTTTAGGCTAAGTTAATGACTATATTGAAAATAAGTTTCATATGCTCACATTATACATAATATGAATAATATAATTACACATATCTATTTTTAGACAAGTATTGCTTTAAAAATAAATGTAATGTGAAGCTAAAAGTGCCTAAGTAGTGTATGATCTATTTGAATAGAATGTCATTTTCCCTCTGTCTTAAAATAATCACTATATAATTTTTCTACATGTGGAACAAGAATAAATCAATATTACCATGAACTGCTAGCACAATGAATATTTTAATTCTAAATTCTCCCCAAATACTAAACTCAATTGTTTTCTTCTTTTGTACTTATTGTAAAAATTGGTATTTATAAAGAAATATGTTACAAAGAATACATCAATATTCAAGTTATTTGCAAGAATAATATGAAAGAAAAGGAAAAGAAAGTATAATTGTCAGGGAGAGAAAACATAGCTATTATAAATGGCCTGGGACAAATTCAAAGTTTTTATATTTGTTATCTTGTAAAACTACTAAAGAATAATGGCTCTCAAAAAATAAATAGTGCCCTTGATCAGGGTGTGACTTAAAAATTAGTTTCTCATCTTTTTGGACAAAATTTTGTTTAAACAAGATTATTATGATAGTATTGACATTATTATTATTATTATCTGCAGCCATCTGGATAACTGAAAACATGGCATGATGAGCTTAGAATGCATAAAATATATCTTAATATATCATAGCTTGGCTAGAATAAAGATAATAATTTTTAAAATACACTTTTCACTCTTGAAGCTAACATTAAAATACTATTCATATCAAATAATTCAATCCTTACATAACTCTTCCACTGCTTCTCCGTCGAACCTGGATGCCAAAAGGATTTTCCTTGATTTCAACATCATAAAGTCGGTTTTCATAAGAACTTGTTGGAGTGGTTGGAATGTTTAATGGTACTGGAACTTCATATCTCTTATTTTGGGAATCATAAATCTATTGCATAGAAATAGTAAAAGTAGATATAGTTTTTTCTGATTTCTGACACTGGATGTACATATCTTTAATAATTTAAATAATCACCCATGATTAATTAGAATTGTGCATAAAATATTGAATTCTAAATCCATGTCTCATATATTTATGTAACATTCCATATACACAAATATCATGTGACAAAACTGAGTACTTCATTTCTGTATCTTCTAAAAAGCATTTCATAATACATTTTCTGTATAACAAGAAACCTAAAATAAAACCTAAAATGACACATTTGAAGCCAGGAGTGGTGGCTCACATTTGTAATCCCAGTACTCGGAAGGCTAGACTGGAGGATAGTAGGTTTGAGACCAGCCTCAGCAATTTAGTGAAGCTCTACACAACTCAGTGAGAGCCTGTTTCCAAATAAATAATGATATAGGGCTGGGGGTATATTTCAGGGGTAGGATGTCCCTGGGTTCCATCGCTAGTGCCACACACATAAATAATAATAATAATAATAATAATAATAATAATAATAATAATATAATGCTTTTGAGCTAAATATTCAATTTTATAGGTATACCAAGATTATTTATCATTTCACAGTTAGATACAAAATTTGTTTCACTATTTTGAGTCTTACACAAATTCCCATAATAAGTGTTAATGCTAACTTATGTTGATTCATTATTTCTTCAGGTCATTTCCTAGGGTGACAGCACTAGATAAGAGTGTATTAATTAATTCTGCTTTCCAGAATTATTGGACTATTTAATATTTTCATCAAAACATGTACTTAAATACCAATATTAAACTAAAAACATTTTTCAAAATTGTTAATTACAACATAATTATATTACCAGATTATATCCCCCAGTGATGGTATAATTGTCTTGGTTTGTGTAAGCATTCTTAGTGATGTTCACACAGTGAACAAAATTTTCTAGTGATGAGTTTCTTAGAATTTGTCCCAACTATTAAGTGACACAAGACTGTAACTCCTTATTGATGAAAATGAATACTTTGCAAATGATACGATATTCAATTTTTGTTTCCCCTTCTTTGAATTTGCCTTTTGTTCTCTTGATTTTAATGAGTATACATATTTTAATAGTTTTATTTTCGATCTTTATTTCTTCCTTTGTTACATGTCTCATGTCTGCTTATGGGACCTTAATATTGGTTTCGTTAAATGAGTTGAAATTGTTTTTTTTTTTGTGTGTGTGTGGTACTGGGGATGGAACCTGAGGCATTCTACCTCCAAGCTACAGTCCCAGCCCTATTTTTTTTTTTTTTTTTTTTTTTTTGCAGTACTGGGAGTTGAACTCAGGGGCATTCTACCTCCGAGCTACACCCCCAGCCCTATTTTTTATTCTTTATTTTGAAACCGAGTCTCACTAAGTTGCGGAGTGTCTCACTAGGTAGCTGAGGCTGGCCGCCAACCCAGATCCTCTGGTCTCAGCCTCCCGAATGCTGGGATTACAAGCGTGCGCCACCACGCCCGGCTCCCCAGCCCTATTTTTTTATCCTTTATTTTGAAACAGGGTCTCACTAAGTTGCAGAGGGCCTCACTAAGCAGCAAAGGCTGGCGGAGCATGAACCCAGATCTTCCTGTCTCAGCCTCCCAAATGTTGGGATTACAAGCGTGCGCCACCATGCCTGGCTTGAAATTGTTTTCTTAATGTCATATCAGTGGTAGATATTTACTCATTTTTGTCTCCTATTTGCTTATTTTTTGATGTGGAAATATATAAGAAAATATAGATTTTTTTTCCTATGGAATTTATGCCTTTGTAAGGCATAGACTTTTGCTTGCCAGATACAAGATAAATATGTAGTTAAATTTTGTTTAATTTCATTTCATTTATTTTTTACTATGTAACAATCTGAATTGTATTTTAGCATGTAATTTGAATATGAGTACATGAATTATTAAATAATATAGTTCTTAATTATCAGTTTTTCAGTCTTGCAGTGTTTTATATATAATTTTTCACTATACATATATGTACATATATGCACATATATATATGATTCCAGGTAGCACAAGCTTGAGGGCCTCTTGCTTTCAGTGAGGGAGCAGCAGGAGGCATTAAAAGATGGACTTCAGGACAAATCACTCTAGAATAGGTCAGGGTTCCACTGAAATAATATTTCTGTATTTAAAAGTGCTCAGAGGAACAAATTTAACATCTTAAATAACCCAGTTCTGGTTCTATTCAATTTTCTGGTTAGTCTTTTGAGCTGAGACAAAACTTTTTTTTTGTTTTGTTCTGGTACAGGGGATTGAACTCTGTGAAATTATGCCTCTGAGGTATACACCTAGCCTGTCTGCCTTTCCTTCTTTTCTTTCTTTCTTTCTTTCTTTCTTTCTTTCTTTCTTTCTTTCTTTCTTTCTTTCTTTCTTTCTTTCTTTCTTTCTTTCTATTTCTTTCTTTCTTTCTTTCTTTCTTTCATTCTCTCTCTCTCTCTCTCTCTCTCTCTCTCTCTCTCTCTCTCTCTCTTTCTATTTATTTTGAATCAGGATATCTTTGATGGCCTCTTTAACTGGCCCAGGCTGGCCTCAAACCTGCAATCCTCCTGTCTCAGCCTCCCAAGTACTGGGATTACAGGCATGTACCACCACATCTAGTCTCTTTCTTATTCATAAGCCTTGAAAAAAACCCCCCTTTTATAAAATTTACTATTTGTTTCTTGAGAGAATAATGTTCCACAAACTACTCTTTGGGAAGTACTATTCTAAGAATTTGATAATTCCAAAACCTCCCTTTGCTTTATATATATATCCTTATCAGTGTTTCCTTACTTATTAGTGATAAACTTGAAATGAAAAAGATAGAAAGGCTCATATTTTCTTTCTTTAGAAATAGTAAGAAAAATTGATACATTCACCAGTCTACATACAAATCCATATAGACATAGAAACACTAATATTTTATGCTTTTGTGTCATTTTATTTCAGTGAACTCTCAGGAAATTCTTGCTCCAGATTCACATCATTTAAATTTTTTGCAACTATTTATAATTTTCCTCAGTTTTAAATTTTAACCATTACTACACCTTTATTTTTCCAGATCAATTTAAAGGTTATTTTATGAAGTCTCAAAAAGCATTCCACTGTGATTCTTAGGGAAATGCTTTAAAAGCATTAACTGATCTAAAGTCAATTAACATCTAAAATAACATTTAGTCTTATTTATGATTTTTACAACTTACTAATATCTATCAAAATTTTTTATTAACTTTCATCTGATAGAGTCTACTTAGTCCTTTGACATTTGATTGTTTATTGGATTTTTTATTTCATTTTGCTAATAAGATCTGCTGTTATTTTTTTTTTCTTCAAATAGCCATAGTATACAAGGAATATATTTTGGAGATAGTATTTTACATCCAGTCATTTTGTTGACCTTCCTTACTTCCAATAGTTTTCTCAATGTACTTGAAATTCTTAAATTCTTGAAATTTTGAAATTCTTAAAAATAAAGTTGCTAACTGTAAATGTTGAAAGAAATTATTTGTTTTTGTGTCCTATTACATTGGCAAAAAGAAACAAATCAGATCACTTTTTAAAAACAATGGAAATGATAAGCATTTTGTTTCTTTTATTTTAATGGAACTATTAACATATTTCATCATAAGTGACTTCTCTATTTAACAATTACTTAGCTATTTAATAAGAATCTATTTTTAAATCTTCACTGCATGTTGCATGTTTAATTATTCACAAAATTAACAAAAATTATAAGATGTACTCATTGGGTACCTCATTATGAGCTGTTTTAAAAAAGGTTTATTTATTTATTTATTTATTTATTTATTTATTTATTTATTTGCGGTACTGGGGATTGAACTCAGGGGCATTCTACCTCTGAGCTATACCCCCAGCCCTATTTTTTATTCTTTATTTTGAAACCGGGTCTCACTAAGTTGCGGAGGGCCTCACTAGGTAGCTGAGGCTGGCCGTGAACCCGGATCCTCTGGTCTCAGCCTCCCAAATGCTGGGATTACAAGCGTGCACCATCACGCCCAGCTTTAAAAAAAGGTTTATTTTTATAGAATTAAATATCAGTAATTCAATTAATAACCCATAAAATTACATTCAAAATCCAAATACGCAATGTATTTAAAATCTCTTATCTGAAATAGTGAGTCAAATATTGTGATGGTTTATATTCAACATACCTTAAACTGCAACATATCATTCTTGTGATATTTCACCTCCACGCGAAGACGTGAAATGGGGTTAGAAGGTAGATTTATCCTAGCATTTGTAGTATTCATCTGGAGGTCAGCTGTTATACCAGTTGGTAAATACTGAGTTGACATGACTGAATAAGAATCGGATTGCTTAGGAAAGTAACAGTCCGGTGCTCGGGATCCAGAAGTAATCTAAAAACACAATGCATGCTCATTGTCAGAAAGTGTAAGCATTGAAATATTTTGCTCTTAAAAATTTAAGGAACCCTCCTGGACATGGTGGTGCACACTTGTTATTCAAGCTACTCCACTGACTGAGGCAGGAGGATAGCAAAGTCAAATTCAGCCTAGGCAACTTAGAGAAACTTCCTTACCTTAAAAACAATTTTTTAAAAAAGAAGAGTTAAGTTTAATCATATGATGATTTATAACACAAAATATCCATTAAACAATCTTAAACACCAGATTCTAAAATGTTATATAAAATATTTACAATTTGAATCAAACGATAGAACAATAGAACAGAAATATCAAATATCATAGATTTTCAAATAAAAAAGCATTCAATTTTATCTTTGCATATTACTCTTAAATATTAATCCTAAACTTGTTCTTAATCTTCTATATCTGTTGCTTTTTGTGTGTAAAAATGTCTTCATTTACAATCCTCAATAGGGTATGTGCTTCGGTTATTTTCTTCTATTTGTAATTGCAATATTTCAATCATTTTTTGATGACTAGTCCTTATTCTGGTCAATTCCATCCTGACCAGGATTTAAAGTACAGTGTATTGCTACATATAGGAGTAAATTTTTTTTCTTTTTTTTCCTTTTTGTATACTTAGAGTTGAACCAAGGGGCATTATAACTCCAAGATACACCCCTAGCCCTTTTTAAATATTTTTTGTCTTATTTTGAAACAAGGTCTCACTAAGTTGCTGAGGATGGTCTCAAATACGCCATGTCCCTGTCTCAGCCTCCTAAGTACTGGGATTACAGGTGTGTGCCACTACGCACTAGAGTCAATTGATTTATACAGAGATGGGACTTATCAAAGAACTAAGGGAAAGATGATAAACTATTGCACTGAAGGAATTCTCCCCATCAACCTTACTTGTTAACTTATTAGATTGTTGGAAGAAACAATATGCTTGATATTTCTCAGTGTCTTTGGTAGAAGTTAAATAAAACTCCCAAATGCTCCTTTAAAAAGGGGATAAAAGTTGATTAAATGGATAAATTTTTCCCATCCACCTTTCTTGTATGTTAAATATAAATATAATGGCAGAAGCCAAAATTTTACCTTGAAAATAAACATCAAATGGTAAATATGAAGCAGCAAGAGCCACTGATGGCATGAAATGCCAGCATAATTAAACCTGAAATTCTATTTTGTAAGAGAAAAATAAATCCTGTTTTGCTTAATCTACTTAGATTTTAGGTGTCTGATAATCTCAGTTTAAAGCAATCCTTAACTGATATGAAAACTATGGTACTCATTCCAAATGTGATGCATGAAATGACCATCAATAGGGCCAGGAATATGATCAGCTTTATAAAATTCCAAAGCCAATCTATGACTCCCTCATAGCTATATTTATATCTATGATCACTTCTCTTTTATCATTCTTTAAGTCATCTCATTTATCTTTCTTATACATAGATCCCAATAGCATTGTAGTTTTTGTAGTTAGGGTGAAAAAGTCTGGCTAGTTAATTTAGGGAAACAGTACAGAAACATGTATTCAACAGAAAATTTATAAAAAAATACTTGGATTATGCAAGTGATATCTATATTACTATATTACTATATTAAAATACAGCATTTTATGTTTTATTACATAAACCTGCCTTTTTCTACATACATGTAACTAGAAAAGCTACAACCTGGAATTTCTAAGAATTTTATATGTGAAGTTTTCATACTATGTTAGAATACTTAGGACCCTTAGAGTTCATGTAATCTGATTTCAATTTAATTACAAATGTTAAATTAAGCAAATAGAGGAGATGATTTGGGTGAATCACCGTGGTACTACAAGGATATAGGATTTAAAAAAAAAAAACATTTCAGTGATTTAGGAAGTGTCAATAATTTCCTGCTATACAAGCCTTGTGAAAAAAAAATCTCTTAATTTTTTCCTATCAGAGTATCCAGATTAAGGGTTGATACATAGAGTGACCAGAGAGTAACAATATCACCCAAACTTTATTTGTCGCTAATCTTCAATGTTTTTCTCTTATTTTTCTCCATCACTAAAATCACTACACACCACTCACTATCATTTTTATACTCAGTTATGAAACCAAAATCCTGGAAAAGTAAAATCTATACCCTCTCAATGCTTACAATTGTGCAGAGAAATATGGCATGAGAAACACACAACCATGTTGACTGCTTTCCCTTTTTATAATCAAGAAAGGACCAGTGAGTCGTAGTGATATAATCAAACTACCATCACAGTTTGCTAGTCCACTACATCACACAAGACATTTTTCTTTCTTCTCTGTGCACTGACAAATCGTTGCGTATTCTCAAAATCATTTCTTGATTTTTTCCTTGTTGTTTAAATAGTAAAAGGAAGGCAATCAGAACAAAAATCATAAGCAGATACTATATCTACCAACCGCTTCATCTCCTGTTACATGATATGAGCTGTCTGACTTCTAAGAAGAACCATTTAAATATGTTCTTAATTTCATGACTGTCCACTTGCAAAGACTCCACACTCTCCAGTTTCACTAATGTTGCATTCAAATTGGTTATCTTTTAAACATCTATTCAGTTCTTTTGCAAATATTTTAATTGGATTTTTATTATCGAATTGTATTAATACCTTGCATATTTAGATATTATTCCCCTACTTAATATATGCCTTGAATATATTTTCTCACAATTTGCGTATTATCTTTTCATGCTATTGTTTCCTTTATTGTACAACAGCATTTTAGCTTGATGCTATCTTATTTGCAATTTTTGCTTTCATCATCCATGTTTTGGGGATCATATCCTAGAAATAACTGGCTAGACCAACGTCATAAAGATTTTAGCTGTTTTTCTTCCATTGGTCTCTACAGTTGTAGATCCTACAAGTGTTTATTTTTATTTGATTCTTTTATAAGGGGTCAAATATTGTCTATTTTTATTCTTTCGCATATAGATATCTAATTTTTCCAACATCTTTTATTAAAAAGACTGTTCTTTTCCTACTGTGTGTTTTTGGAATCTTGGTAAAAAATTAATTGAATTTATATAGCTGGGTTTACTTTTGGGCCCTCTATCCTATACCTTTGATTGAAATGTCTGTTTTTAATGCCAGTTTCATGCTATTTTGATTACTATTTCTTTGTAATATATTTTGGAGTTAAAAAAAACAAATAGGTTATCTTTAATAGTATTAGCCAATTTTACTTCTATGTTAAAATTTAAAAAACTATCAACTCACTAATTTCTTCAGTTATTACCCCATTTTTTCTAACTTCCATTATATCAAAATATAGAAAGATTTGTCATACTCACTATCTTACTGTCTCCTCTGTGTATCTTCATTCCCACTTAAACTCATGCCAACTAGGCTTTTACTCCAGCACTCCACCATTATTTTGTTTGTCAATTTTTTCAAACTCTTATGCTGCCAGGTCCATAGATTAATTATCAGTCTTTATCTTAATGATTTAGAAGCATAATTTGCACTGCTGATTGTTTTTCTTATTTTAAAATGTGTGTTCTATTGCCTTCTGGGACTCAACATGCTTTTTGTTTACATCTTAATACTTTTCTCCATCTCCTTTCTTATTGCTCTTCATTTTCCTGATGAAATATTATAATGGCACAGGGTGTAGGCTTTGAACTCTTCTTCCCTTACTTATTCAGGTTCATTCCCTTGATAATATCAGCCCATTACATGGCTTTAACATTGCATGTATACACACTCTAAATTTTATAACTAACCTATGATATACAGTTTCAATTTTATTGGTTTTAAAACATCTCACAATTCAACTGATGCTCTTGAATTTCTCTTGGATATCTCAACACTAACTAGTCCAAAACAGAAATTCCCTTCCAAGTCAGCTGCCCCACTCTATATTTTCTCAGGTTCTGTTAATACCAACTTCTATACTAAGTTCTTTATTTCCAGCTGTTCAAACCAAGGTTTGAAATCATTATTTGCTTCTCTTTCTCCTTCCCTCTTCTCTCTCTCTCTCTCTCTCTCTCTCTCTCTCTCTCTCTCTCTCTCTCTCTCTCTCTCTCTTCTCTCTCTTCTCTCTCTCTCTCTCTCTCTGAATTCCACATTGAATCCAAGAACACAAAATACTCGATTTATCATTAAAATGTACACAAAGTCCACCACTTTTTACTAATTCAACTATTACTACTCTGAGTCAGTTTGCTAATTTTATTTTACTTTATCACCCAGGTCTTTTTGCTGACCTCGTCTTCTTGTTCCTCCAAATTCTATCTTCAACACAGCAGCTATTATGGCCTTATTAAACGTGAAGTTCAATCTTGCCTCTTGCGTATTCCAAAGCATCCTATCTCAAAGTAAAACTCAGAATCCTAAAAATAGACTAAGTGCTTTTTCACATTACCTATTTCCATATGTCTATGACACCATTTCCTGCCCTCCTTCCTCTCACTAACCCTGTTTTAGACACTCTGGCCTCCTTGTTGCTTATGAACTACACCAGGTATTTCTTACTTCAGATTCACTTCAAAGTTAGTTTCTTTCTTTCTTTCTTTCTTTCTTTCTTTCTTTCTCTTTCTTTCTTTCTTAATTCATTCCTTCTTTCCTTCCTTCCTCCCTCCCTCCCTCTCTCTCTCTTTCTTTGAAAATTCCATTCCTTCCTTCCCTTCATTTTTAAAAAAAATAAATGTCACTTTCCCATATAAGACATCCTTGTTCAATTGTTAATATTATACCACTGGTACTTTCCCTTTTCTTCCTTTCTTCATAGTACTTATAAACAGAACACATAATTGTCTTAGTGTTTTTTTTTCCCATACTAGAATACAAAATCTAACAGAATAAATGGGTTTTATTTAAATTGCTCAGTGACTAGAACATAGAAAGTCTCAATAAATACTTGTAAAATGAAGAAAAGTGTGGTCCAAAGAAACACAAGGAAATATGGATGCACACTAAATCATCAAACATAATTCTTATTTCTTGCCTGATATCCTATGTTAAAGTTTCACTTATTTGACATACTAATCTACCAGGTTCTGACATATTAATAGCCATGGGAAAAGTAAAATGTTCATATTTTTATGTTTAGAAGCTATTTTGCTTTAGTAAAATTATTTTCACCTATACTTCTTGGTTTGATAATAGAAATAAGTGAGGATTCTCTGAAAGCAGTGGGTGATGGGGGTAGGGATGGGTTCAACTGAAAACTTGAAATTTAAAGGAAAGATACAGAAGTGGAAAATATTTCACTATTTGGCTTCTTTAGATCTCAGAATGTTTTTTCCTCGCTTTCTTTTTTCTTCTGTCATTCCCTAATCTTTCCTAATTGTGAAGATTATGCTGCTTTATCAAGAAATAAAGAAAATGAGAAAAAAATTCTAGAAACAGAGATTCTACCTATTATCTCCTACAAGGGTAGATATTCCTGAGAATTTGCTAGAAGTCAAGTATTCTTACTTCAGCCATATGAAATGAATGTCTCTGCTGTTAAAATCTAATGATGTAGCCAAAAGGCCAAAATTTGAAAAACAAGTTCATCAAGAAGGTTTATTTCCTATACCCCTTTCCTGGAAGGTTGGTAAAAATGCCTGCCATCTACAGCAGGTGAAAGAATGGCCAAAACAACTCGCTAGAAACTATCACCTCTTAGTAGAACAGAACTTGCTCGTTACTGAACTTCACATGTTTCAATGATGAGACAATGCTTTAGAAAGACTGTCTATTTACTGGTAAAATATTTTGAGCAATTGAGCTAGTCACCCATAACCAACATCTAATGAGGTGCAACAAACAGAGTGCCATTTCATTAAATAAAGTTATAATATCCAAAGTTCCTGAAAAGCAATTTACGCATCCGAATTGCATTTTCTGAACTGTCTTTGAAGAATTAACATAAAGATGGATTATCAATAAGAGGTGCTAATTTCAAGTTCTACATGATTTTATATGAATTCAATTTATATACAGCAGATTTAAAATTGTAATATGTAAAGTTCACACTGAAATTCTTATGTGTAAAACATATCATGAATCATAATTAAATTCTTCTTACCCTTTCCCATAAACAACCACGCTGAATACATTTTGCTTCCGTTGCATCATCTGCATCTGGGTAACAAGTAAATCTCTCAGATTCTGGGAAAACTTGATTCCATTGAACAGTAAAGTTTCCTCCAAGGTGTAATTTGAGATCTGTAATTAGGAGAATCTTTGAAGACAAAAAAAAATTAAAAAACATTTCTTTATTTTCCAATGAACAATTTATAAATATTTAATATTTTACAAAATGAATAGCCATAGTAATTCTTCAAGCCAAATCATTTCTAGTTTTGCTATAACACTTAACAGAAAAAAGAAAAAATGTCATGAAATAGCTAGTATCTTCAAGATGGGAGAGTTGTGAGAGACTATCAGAAATGAACGAAGCATATTATCTTTAAATCCAGACATTAGTTCCCTTTTCAGTTCTACTATTTAATGCTCTTGAGTCTTTGGGGATGTTGTATGTTCTATATTTTTCTCAGTATCATTTGTAAAATGGGGACAATAACCCCTAATAAAAGGTTTTGTTATGTAGAATGTGTGGTAAGTGAAACTAAAGGAGGTAACACAATACCTGGGATATGATAGTTATATAATAAATGTTAATTGCCTTAAGGAACACAAAATAAAATGTTATCAATTTGTGTGAAAGCTCCTAGAATCGATGGATAGGAATACATATTTCTTTAATACTGAATCTATTTGTATCCACTAATTACAATGTGTAGGGGCCAAATTGAAGGGAAAGTAATATGACATTATGTAAAGAAGAAAAAGGGGAGAGAGAGAGGGAGGGAGGGAGGAAGGGAGAAAGAGAGGGGGGAAGGAAAAAGGAAGGATGGAAGAATGAGCAGACATTTCATGAAGAAAAATAATTTTAAAATCCAAGTGGTTGATGGTTATAATGTAATAAATATGATACTATGTGACAGCTAAAATATTTTATATTTACCTGGTTGGAAGCATCATAAGTAAAATTGTGAGCATTCGATGGCCCATTATTCTCTGCTACTGTAACTTCTGTAACAGTGTCTGTCAACCCAAGGACTTTTATGGTTTCAAATGCTAAGCTGGTTCCTTCTTGATATGATGAATGTGTACATGTAATATCTAACTTGTTCTGGGAAAGAAAAAGAATATAGAAAAGGTGAATACAATTATCAGATACTAATCTAAAATAACAAAAGAATATATAAAAAAGAAAATATTAAGTATCTACTTCTCCATTCCCACTAGCCCTTCCCATGCATAAATATCTTTTCAATTTTTTTATATATAATGCTATAAAATTTTATTTTCAGAAATAACCTGAATCTTTCATAATACATTCATACAACCCTCTCCTTAATCTAATATCATAGATTCCCAAATTTGGTAGCACCACTCTGGCTTCAGGGAATGTTGGAAAAATTTAAAGTGGCAATAGTAGCCTTCTATGCAACTCAGAACCATTGAATAAAAATAAAGGGTAATGGAACTACCAAGAGGGGAAAGGGGGGCACTAAGTAAATTTTTTTTAAAAAGGGGGCTCATAGCCGGGCTTGGTGGCGCACGCTTGTAATCCCAGCATTCGGGAGGCTGAGACCGGAGGATCCGGGTTCGCGGCCAGCCTCAGCTACCTAGTGAGGCACTCCGCAACTTAGTGAGACTCGGTTTCAAAATAAAGAATAAAAAATAGGGCTGGGGATGTAGCTCGGAGGTAGAATGCCCCTGAGTTCAATCCCCAGTACCGCAAAAAAAA
>PVLC010005050.1:0-17659 GCA_004027655.1 Graphiurus murinus | reverse complement strand
GAAAGAAAAAGGGGGCTCATAAGCCAATAAGTTTGGGAATCTTTATACATGGTCTTAACATTGTCAGCTAGTACAAAAATAATATATTACACAAATCCAATAGCTATGAAAATAACCTCTATTAATTATTCAAAATTTAGCCTGTGTATAAATTTTTCATCCTGATCTCAAATCCATGCAAATTATTATTGTGAATGGCACATTAAAACATTTTAAAATATGTTGAAATTATTTTCCAAGAGCCTGTTGCTTAAAATCAGACATAATATTTTAAGGATCTCAAAGACTTCAGTGCCTCAGTTTTATTAAAATAATCTTCTATTAAAATTAAATATAAAATTTTTAAGATAATATTTTCAAGAAATCATTAAATATATCAATGTATTTCATTGCATTTAATTTAAATGAAACATTCTAAAAATAAGCCACGATTAAAAAAATCTAGACAATAACAATATATACATTTAACTATGTGTCCAAGGACAATGCTTACATTGGAAACTGAAAATGTATGCAATATGTAATTGCCATTTTGTATGGTATCTGAAATGGAAAAAAAAAGTTATCATTTCAAAATGCAATAAAATTCTCTGCTCTCTTTTACAGTTATACAACATATAAGAATTATTTTAAAGATTAGATGCTATTTATTAATAAAGATACCTAAATAATTTTCCTCTTATATTATTTTAATTGTTTGTAAACAAAATAGCCCTGATTTTATATTCTTTGTAAATAAAGGTATTGAATACTTTTTTGTCTAGTATAATTTTTCAAGTAGCACTGAAATATTCTGGAAATTCAGAGAAAATAAATTATGGTAAAATACATGTAAATTAATTTAATTTTCTGAGGTATATTAATATCATATTTTCTACCTATTAAATAATTAGTAATAAGGTTCTCTTAGGAAAACATGGCATACCACAATTTTATTTCACATTTTTTTCATTTTTCAGTGTTTTTCATTGTTTTGTAGAAAAGAATTTATCTAGAGACAAATTAAGATCAAATGACAAATAAATTTATGAGGAGATGTTCCACATCATTAGCAATCCGAGAGATGCAAATCAAAACTACCTCGAGGTTTCACCTAACTCCAATCAGAATGGCAATCATAAAAAACACAAACAACAACAACTGCTGGCAAGGGTGTGGAGAAGTGGGAACCCTAATACATTGTTGGTGGGACCGCAAACTAGTGCAACCACTTTGGAAAACAGTATGGAGGATCCTCAGACGAATGGGAATGAATCTACCATATGATCCAGCAATACCACTTCTGGGTATCTACCCAAAAGAATGGAAACCAAACTATCAGATCGACGCATGTGTATCTATGTTTATAGCTGCACAGTTTACAATTGCCAAACTATGGAACCAGCCAAGATGTCCAACAACAGATGAATGGATTACAAAACTATGGGATATGTACAAAATGGAATTTTACTCAACTATAAAGAAGAACAAAATCATGTTATTTGCAGGGCAATGGATGCAACTGGAAAACATTATGTTAAGTGAGATTAGCAAGTCACAAAGAGTTAAAGAAGCATATGTTCTCCCTAATATGAAGATGCTAGGGAGAAGATGGGGCATAAGAGGGTCTCCAGATGAAAAAGGAGAGACCCTTGATAAGCAAAAGTTGTTTTAACCGAAGGGGCTGGACGGGGGGGGGGCACCCTAATGTATATCAAGGTTACTCACTAAACTGAATTTGAGAGGGAAGGAGGGCGAGGGAACGGGGTGGGAACTTGGGGAAGGGATCAAATGAGAAATTTGGGCACATATGTCATTATTATTTTGTACCTAACAAAGATGTATGCTTATAATGCACAAATAAAAAAAGATAAAAAATGTATTAGCTATTTTAATTTAAAAATATTAATGCAATATATAAAGATATATACAATTGTCAGGAACTTTTAAACAACAAATAGAAAAAACTAGATATTTTAACTAAATACTTATACGTCGAATAACAATTTTAAATTTCATAAAGTAATCTAAAAACCTAAAAAGAACATTGTAGGTACAAGTTACATCATTAAAGCCAAAATGATACAACATCAGAATGAACATTTGAAAACATATCACTTTGAAATTTACCTTTAGTTTCTCCATCATCCCAGAATAAGTCTCCTTTTGCTGTACTATTTTCATCTAATGCAATTATAAGTCCAAGGGGATTCAGACGGCTATGAAATAAAATTAGGAGTATGTATAATTAAAATAATTTTATAATCATGAAATATATTATGAATATGTACATTTTAAATTGTTTTGTATTTCTGCATTAATATAAGAATATTGATATTCACAAATTAGTTTCTGTACTACTAATTTTCAATATCAATGTTTTTGTGAACACAGAAATACTTTATATACTTAGATAATGTTATAATGGATAAATAAGTGATAATTTTTTAAGGCTATGACTGTAAAATTGAAATGGTATTGCATTTCAAGTCTACAAAAAAGTAAAGATCTTATGAATGCTCAATTCAACCGAATCACCCTAAATTACAATGTAGTATACCTACATCTCACATGCAAAATAATAAAGAAAAAATATAAAATTTTTAAAATGCTTCACTGAATTTTTATAAATAAAAATAATTATAACAAAAGTGAGAAATATAGTAAATAAAAAAATATTTTTCTTAGTTACATATCACCATAAAATAGTACCCCTAAGAATATATGGGCCAAGGAACAATCTGTAGAGACTATATGCTTTCCAATACATATTTACAATTATTTTTCTTGTTCAAATAGCTGTATTCTATAAAAAAAAATTGAGAACAGAGTCATGGAATGGTTGTGAGAAATAAGCAATTCTAGAATGCCAAAGTAAATTACTAACCCATACTCATTCTCTCATTTATTTTTTCTGTCAATAAATATTTTTAGGAAATAGGAAGTCTATTATGGGGCAGCAGGATATCTCCCAGATTTGGTGAATTAAACTGAAAATTAAAGTTCCTGCTTTTGTGGAGTTTATAGTGTAGGTGAATAGACATTACATACAAGAAAAATAGTTGATACCATTTCAGATATACCATTTTTATACTTATATTGGTGCATTGTAAGTATATATCATTGTGAGGTTCAATGTGATAGAAACACACATGCACAGAGCACTTGATGTGTTTCCCTCCAGATTCTATGCTACGTTTCTCTCTCTTCCCGTACATATTAGTGAGATTTGTAGTGATACCTTTATATGAACAGAGCATCATTTGAACTGTTTCCTTCATTTGTTCTCTTTTATCCCCTACCTACCTTTCTTTCACTAACCTCTACACTATTCTATTGGTTTCCTTTCATTCATTTGAAGTCTCTTTGGTTTCCTATTTTCTCTCTCTATTCCACATATGAGAGAATTCATATGACCTTTGACTTTCTATGACTGGAAGATCTCAGCATAATATTCTCTAGTTCCATTCATTTTCTACAAATGACACAATTTTGTTCTTCTTTATAGCTGGTAAAACTTTGTGTGTATATACCCTATTTTCTTTATTTATTCATTTGTTGATGGACACTTAGGTTGGTTACATAGTTTGGCTATTGTGAATTTTGCTCTTATAAACATGGATATGCATTTATGTTAAGAGAAAGTGCAGCAAGGTAAATAATAGAGAGTGGTATAGAATATGAGAAAGTAGGTCAAGTAAAAGACAACTTCCATGCTCTAGGACTCAAAAGGAATACTACAAAAGTGGAGAATCATAATTTTCAAGTTTCTTCTTTTATTCTAAATATTTCTGAGTTTTACTTGGCAACTTATTGTTCTCTTGCTCTCCATCTAAACTGAAATACCCATCATTTTCAAATAAAAATAGTTAATAATATAACAAATGAATCGTTTGACTACCCTACATGATATAGAAGTAATATTTGGAACATTTGGGTTTTTTATTTTGCTTGTTTGGGTTTTCGAAACAGTACCCCTCTAAATTGCCCAGGTCAGGTTCAAATTCACAATCTTACCAGCTCAACCTCCTGAATAGATGGGATTACAGGCACAAGCCAGTATGCTTGCTCCTCATTTACCAATTTAAAAGTAAAACATTATAGGAGAAATAAAAATATTGTGACAATTATGTATTAAAAATTCAAATATGTAAAAACAGACACATATGCCTTTCAATTATATAATATTGACATTATATATTTTTATGAGGAACCAAAGATTATGTTCAATTCTGCAGATTCTACAGAGAACATGAATAAGTATTTGATACGGGAAATTAATTTTTAATCTAATATTTCTTTTTTAAATCAAGACATTTGTTATAATACACAATTTAAATATTTTTATAACTACGAAGTATGTTACAGTTAAGAATTACCTCTCTGTGAAATATCTTCTGGTGAAGAATACTGAACTTTAATCACAAATTCTTAATAAAAACATGAACTATTAACACAACTTAAATTTCAGCTTTCACTTAATGATTTTTTATTTTACCTTGCTGTTGTTGTAACACTGGGTTGTTGAGTGGGGATGATATAACCTCCTCTAAGATGTAATCCTATTTTATCTGCTGGGAGAGGAATATCCGCGCGCTGTTTTCTCCATGGTCTTTTTGCACCCTAATATTTGGAAGATTAAAATATATGTTTTTAGTGAAGACTTCTAACTCCATTTCATAAGAATTATAAATTACACATAAGAACACATTTTTATTATGAGGAATTCATATCATCCAAATGACCATGATTAGGTTGTTTTTTAACTTTTAGAAGAGGTTTTTTTCTTTCATTTTACTATACAAAGAACAATAAATTCATATTCTATTAAATATCAAAATTAACATAAGTTAATTTCCTGTCTATGAAAATTAATATTTTAATTAACATAACATTTTAGTATTCACATAAGAAAGGACAAGTGATATTTATCTTTTTTTTTTTTTTCTTTTGCAGTACTGGGGATTGAACCCAGGGGCATTCTACCTCCAAGATACCACCCCAGCCCTATTTTTTTTTTATTCTTTATTTTGAAACAGGGTCTCACTAAGTTGTGGAGTGCCTCACCAGGTAGCTGACGCTGACCACGAACCCGGATCCTCCAGTTTCAGCCTCCCAAATGCTGGGATTACAAGAGTGCGTCACCACTCCCGGCTCATGTGATATTTATCTATCTACCTCATTTTGCATAACACAATATTCCCCAGTTCCATTCATTTTGCTTCAACTGGTAACACACCAATTTTTGTAATAGAATAACATTTTTGTGTAAATATAGTACATTTTCTTTATACATGGATCATATAGTAGATCTTTTTTTTAGATTTTTGAGGAACCTCCATACCAGTCTCCATGGAGAATAGAGATAGAAGTGGTTGGATGCTAGGTACAAAGTAAAATTAGATAGAAGTAATAACTTTTAGTGATCTACAACAAAATAGGATGACAGTAGTTCACAATAATTCATTATATACTTTATGAATAACTAGGAAGAGCTTAAAAGCTCCAAACATAAAGTAGAGAAAAAGAGATTGAAATAGTGAATTACCTTGATTTGATCAGTACACACTGTGTACATGCACTGAAATATTACACTGAATCCCATAAATATGTGGACTAATGTGGCAATCAAAGTTGTTTTATGAACATGCTCAATATACTGATTTGATTATTACATTTGGTATACCTCTTTCAAATTATCACACTGGACTCTATAAACATGCACAATTTGGAGCCAGGTGTGGTGGCGCACGCTTGTAATCCCAGCATTTGGGAGGCTGAGACAGGAGGATCCGGGTTCGCGGCCAGCCTCAGCTACCTAGTGAGGCCCGCTGCAACTTAGTGAGACCCTGTTTCAAAATAAAGAATAAAAAATATAGGACTGGGGGTATAGCATGGAGGTAGGCCTCTGAGTTCAATCCCCAGTACCGAAAAAAAAAATGCACAATTACATAATAATACATAAATGAAGATAAGGAGATTGAATATGCATACACACAAAATAAAGTTAGCATGTCTTTAGAAATACTGTTTAAATAGCTCTTTAAATCATTTGAATATTTTTTAAATGTAAGGGTTTGTGTAGCAAATTGAACAATATACAAAATAATGCCTTTGAAAATAATCACTTCTCAAGAGGTATTTTTCAAATTAAAAAAAATGGAATAGATGTTTGTATAAATGCTGCCTTTTGCCCTTTCAAAGTTGAAATAATTTTCACAAATGTCTTAAGTGTACCATATAAAAGCAAATACATAAGATTATCTCAGTAATTCTTCTGACAATAAAATAAATGTGTAATATTGGGAAAACAATAAAGTAAGCTACCACTCCTCTCTAAAATACTTCTTTTATTTCACTTAAAAATGAACAATACCTCTTTGTACTAAAGAATGTAGCTTCATATTAAAGCCTAGCTCATGTGCAGTAGTGTATTTACATCAATTTTCACATAGTTCTCCAGCTTGGAATTATTCTTTTTATAATAATTACAGAACCTTAAAATAAATATACTATATGTTTAAGGTAAAGTTTCCATGTACAGATTTTTGAAAATATAATATTTGTGAATGCAAAACTATTTGAAGCTTACTTACAGTTTCATAATCATACCAAGTAGCATCAGGGATATATGCATTCACTGACTCTGCTCCCTAAATTAAAGCAAAATAATAAGTACATTTAAAATTTTTCAATTATTAAAGAAAATCTTATCAAATACTATGTTGGGCTTTCTATTTTTAAGAGAATAAATAAACTTCCTCAATGTTGTTATACACCATTATTTCCTATGGGTAATAATCAAAGATCTTATCCTACTAGCTTCATCCATCATAATTTAAGTGTTATGAAAAGCAAAAAGGCAAAGATGAAGTTATTTTAGATGTCAATTAAAATAATGCATGAATGCATTTTTATTGTCATAAATCTCACTGACTATTTTTGTCATTTTTGTCTACCTCCATGGAAATAAGTGGATTTAAAAAATAGGTGCTGGGCTTTGTGGCACACACCTGTAATCTCAGTGCTTTGGAGGCTGAGACAGGAGGATTACAGGTTTGAGAACAGCCTCTCAAGTAGTGAGACTTGTCACCCTAGCAAGATCCTGTTTCAAAATAAAAATAAAATAGGGCTGGGAATGTATCTTAGACGTAGAATGTCCCCAGGTTCAATTCCCAGTACCACATTCACACACAAGAAAAAATATATTAATATAAAATAAAAAAAATAGGAATCACATAATTCACACCATTGGTTTTTCAACATTTTCTTAAGATCAAGTAGTTTTCAGGTTCCTTTAACTTACTCTTTGTCAAAATTTGAGTATTTATATCTACATAAAGAAGAGCTCATTGATATTATTTTGATTTTTATTTAATATATTAAGATTTTGCATAATATTAATATTATACAATTCCTTGCTCCACGTTACATTGTATATACTAGATAAGTGTTAATCTACTTAATATTATATTTTAAAGTGATCTTCTGCCCTTTAATATTCAATTAAATATCAGCTTGAAACAGTCCATTGAGTAACAATTATTATGCTGAAAATTTGTTTATGCAAAGTTTCCTTTAAGCAAGAAGTTTATTAAATTTTTAAAACCCACCTGTCTCAAAACAGGAGTAATAAGTAATGCAGGGCCCCATAAAAACTCAAGGTCTTCTACCCAACTGTTTGTATCATCATAGAACCTAAGAACATGACAATGTTTAAATATAATAATATATACTAAATTCCTTGTTTGATTATTCTTTTCAGTTTTTTCTCCAAGAATCATTATTAATTATTTTTCTGAATTGGATATTTTTATTATTTGGTACTGGGGTTTGAGCCAGTAGCGTTCTACTTGTGCGCTATACCCCCAGCACCCATTTTTTCTAATTGGTGCATTGTAATTCTACATCATAGTGAGGTTCCGAACGATTAAAACATGCTTGCACACAGCATTCATGCTGTGCTTCCCTGAACTGAGTGGGTCTGACTCAGTTCCCTCCCCCTTCCCATAGATAATATTAACATTGATATAGATAACTTCATATATGAACACAGGATTATTTAAATTGTTTCCATCATCACATCTCACCTCCCCACCCTCCTCCCCAAATTCACTTCAACTATTCTACTAGTGTCTCCCCTCCTTTATCTGAAATCCTTTTTGTTTCTCAGTTTCTCTCTGGCTTTCATATATGAATGAAAAACATGATCCTTAACCTCCTGTGACTGGCTAATCTCACTTAGCATAGCATCTTCCAATTCATTCTACTGTTGAAGGTGCTAAGCTGGTTCCACAGCTTGGCTGTTGTGAATTGTGTTGCTATAAAGGTGGAAATGCATGTATCCCTATAGTAATCTGGCTTCAATTTTGGGGAGAGGTGGATATCCTCAAGAATGGTATGGCTGGGTCATATGGTGGCTCCATTTCTAGTCACTTAGATACACAAGGGTGAGCACAATGCAATTTTTATAAACATACTATACTTTTGATCTATATTCATGTGATTTTACAATATAAACTTAATAGGATTTCAATAATTCTAGGTTTTACCTTTCCCAAGAATATAACTTCCCTAATATATATATAAATATATATTTATACTCCCTTGTAAGTTCTATTCCTTTCTCACATTTCTATCCTTATGTGGCTCATCCCCCAAACTTAATTATATTTGGTGTAATCATTATGTATTTATCAAATTACACATGCAAATATAAAATAAGTAGCATAGGTCTTCTTATCTTGATTTATTAATCTCTTCATGATATTCTAAACACACTCAAAGAGCTTATAATTATTATACACAGTACTCACTCATGAAGAACTGGCCTTGCAACTGTTTCTCCATACACATGGGCTTTATAAAACAGAGTATAGAGGAAAGGTAATAAGGTATAGCGAATATTTAAGTAGTGTCTTGATGAATTAACCAAAAGTGAATTCTGTCCAAAATATGCAGGATCCTGAGGCTGTAGAATAAAAAGAGAAATTAAAATAAGAAAGCTAAAATATAAATGAAAAGTAAAATAAAATACTTTGATATATTTTAATTACATAAATTTGAGCTTGCTTATAAAAAATAAAAAGCTAAAATTATCTGTATTTCATCTTCAAAGTATGTAAATATTTCTAGCTTCTGTGTTTTCATTTGGTTACATGTTTTAATTAGACTTCATTTTTTAAAGTATACATTTTTCATTTAAATATACCTAGTAAGCCAGGTGTGGTGGTGCATGCCTATTACCTCGGGAGGCTGAGACAGGGGGAATCAGAGGTTTGAGGCTAGCCTCAATAACTTAGCAAGACCCTGTTTCAAAATAAAAATAATTTAAAAGGGGGTGGGGGGCTGAGGTGTATCTTGGAGGTAGAATGCCTCTGGTTTCAATGCTTAGTACCAAAACAAGAAAACACACACACACAGACCCCCCCACACACACACCAAAGATGAATATTTTTAACGAGATTTAGGTTTTCACCAGTTAATTGTGCTACGATGAGTTATTTTCTCCAATTTTGTAGTGTACTCACAATCTCTGTCACATCACTTTGTGCTCCCTATCACAGGTGGAGTGTCCCTACTACCATTTCACTTTGTGCTCAAACATTGGCCAAAATATTTTGGCCATGTCAGTCCCATTACAATAAGCCCAGTTAGTTGGCTGACACAGGAGCACTGGGATCACAGCTACCGGGCCACTCTGTAGACTTCAACCTCTTCAACCTTAAAGTATGGTATTTCTTTTGGGCCCACTAGATGAGCTGACTTCCTCAGGCACATTCTCTGCTGTGAGAATCTCCTACTACTGGTCACAACATTTACTAAGGGCATCCACCACTGCATTCCTGAATCCACCCTCAGATTTACACTGAATTCATGTTTCCCTTTGGCTACTCTGGGGTATTGAATAAGCACAGCAGATCTTTTTCTGGGAGATAAAGAACTCTTCCAGTGATCAACTTTGCCTTGAAAAAAACATCCACTATGTGGACTGAAACTTTGTTAGATCTGTGTTGAAATTTGTGATTCTCCCTACCAAATCACCTTCCTTCCCTGCCAATTTTCCCAGATTGAGCCCTGAGTTGTGGTTTGAAGTCTCTCATCACATGTTAATGCTCCCTCCCTTTTATCCTTCACAAATATTTCAACAAAAAATCTCTTACATATTAATTTGATCATACTGTAGACCTTCCAAGAACACAAATTAATACAGAATATAATAGAATTCAGATCAGAATTTCATATGGACACAAATCGCGGAAAATATCATTTGAGTAGATTAGGAAGTGACTAACCTCTAACTTGACCCTTTTAATTCTGTTCTATCATGTCTCTTCGCAGGCTACACTGAGTAGTCGTCCCTCCTTTAAAAGGGAACTAAAGTCTAGTATGCACCAAAGTGTGAACACTGAGTACTTCTTAAACAGTACAAAATTAATTACCATAATGACTTAACCAAACTTCATCATTCCCCTGAAAAACTGACACATGAAAGCCCACAACATGCTTAATTCAGGACTGGTAGTATAGCTCCATAGTTCCATGTACTTTTGCTCCTCCTAGTTCAGATCCATGCTACAAAGGTGTTTACTTTTTTTCCTGACCTATCTATTCCAGTTTTGTTATTGAATGTCTTGGTACTCAAATGGCTTTATGTCTCTAATTTGTTGCTTTTTTAATAAACAAAACTTAAAACCCCTGATGGTATAATTCTTATTAAGGAATAGTTAACTGAAATTTAACATTGTTAGAATCTAAAAATCCATACTCAAAAAGCTTTGTCTCTAACTTACAATACTAGCAATTTAACCCACTTGTATATGGTTTAGGAATAAATAAAATATGTTATAAATCCATTTAGTTTCATAATTTCCTAATTTTATCTTTTTATATATAAATGTAGGCACTGGGAAGAGAAGTTCTATTTTTCAAATTATGCTGCAATCTTTTAGATTATATCTCTTGTAGACAGAAAAAAGTATGTTAAAAGTCACTTGCCATATAGTTTTCAGCATTATGATTTCTAGAAAATGGATAAAATGCCCCAAGTTGCATCCATCTTCTGCAAAGCTCTTCTGTAGTATCACCGATAAATCCACAGATATCAGCTCCAACCTGAATAACAAATATATCTATTATTTATAGTGTTTGAATTCTCAAATTTGCATACACCATCACATTTCATGTCTCAACTGATTAATTTTTTATCATTTATAATCTCTTTTTTACTGTCTTTATATATTTCACCATAACTCCATTTCTTTATATTCTATTTTTGCTCCTTCTTTGCCTCTACATTGTTTTACATATCCTTTTTTATTTCTTTATATAATGCTTGTGTGTTTATTTTATGTATTTCTTCTTTCGATCTAATTATTGATTCAATGTACACAGATCAAATTATATTAAAATATCTTGTTTCTTAGTGAAAAGCATAAATCTTTAAATTGATTTTTTTATTTATAATGTATTATTGTAGGAACAAACTGAAAAAATTGGGACTATATATCATGTTGAGCTTATGAACTACATTATTTCCAATAAAATTGGCTTCACTAAATCTGTATTCATATAATATTTTATTATATTTCATTTTTGTTTGATGAAATTGAACTTGCCAGATTTCTTATGTTTAGAATTTACTACTATACATTTTTCCCTACCTTTGAATATTTGAGCATTTCTGTTCTTATATTTTAGTTTTAAGTTAAGAGAAATACTTTATTTTCTACTTGAACCTAACCTGATAATATAATCTTTAAAATATATTTATACTTTTGACATTTATTTTGTCAACATGCTTGGTTTTTGTCCTACCATTTTATCTTGTATTTTATATTAATTATATAAGCTGTTTTATAGTTTTTTAAACATTTATATGTGTTTCCTAAATTAATTTGGTTTGACTGAGTTTTGTTAATTTCATTTTTCAACTCTAATGGTTTGAATGTTATGGACATTATTTGCATCTTTATTTTACTCATTAATTTCTAAAGAATAAGAATTGAGTTTTATTCTGTACCATTTTTAAAATTATTTTTGAAAAATCATTAAATATGATATTAAATTGTGTTGGGACCGAGGATATAGCCCAGAGACAAACATTTGAGCACAGAGTGATGTACAAAGTCCCAGGCAACAGGGCAATCCCCAACATAAGAAGAGAGAAAGGAAAGAAAGAAAGAAAGAAAGAAAGAAAGAAAGAAAGAAAGAAAGAAAGAAAGAAAGAAAGAAAGAAAGAAAGAAAGAAGGAAGGAAGGAAGGAAGGAGAGAGGGAGAAAGAGGAGTGAAGGAAGGAAGGAGAGAAAAGAAAAAATGTAATTTTCTGCTTTTACAATATATGTACACATACATATAACATTGTATTGAATTATCTTACAAAAGGTATTCCAAACAAACTGAACTCCAGCATTCCAGTGATAGACCATTCCATTTGTTCCCATGAAGCAGTATTATCTCCTAACCAATGTGCAGCATGCCTTCCAGATCCAGCGAAAGTCGACCGGGTGAGAATGAAGCTTCTTTTATTTGGAAAAACTAATTCTACAGCTCTAAAAATAAAATAAAATTAATAAATAAGAGTTGCCTTAAAGTAAAATTGATTATTAATTTTAAAACTTCAGCTTCAAGTGGTTTGAATATTCCCTGAACCAAGTGGTAATATTTTAAAGCATTTTTTTTCAAAATTTTATGTCAACATTTTATTAAGATATCATTTACTTATTGAAATGTATTCTAGCTGGGCATGGTGGTGCACACTTGTAATCCCAGGGCCAGTACTTGAGACAGGTAAATCATGGATTCACAGCCAGCCTCTGTAACATAGTGAGACCCTCTTTCAGAAAAAAAAAATACATACATATATGCATACATACATACACACATATACACATTCATACATTCCGATAATCACAAAAAAAAAAAAAGGAAATCTTTTAGGAATGACTGAGATTTTGAGAGATTTCATTCATTCTTTACCAAATTAAAAACACATGGTTTCCACTCAACATTTCAACATTTATAATGGAAATATATAGTATAAAATCAATAAATTTCCTTCTGATATATAAAGTTTATAATTTGAACTTCTGCCAAATATATTTTTGAAGTGTGATCACTAATTATATCTTAATGTATTTTAAATATTAGCAAGCAATGATGGGGAAAATATATGTGAGAAACATTTTAAATTTTAGACATTAAACATTCTCCACAACTACTAGCATTCTTCATTTTACCTATATTGGCATATATTTTCAATATTTTTCATCATTTTAAAAATTATTAGGGGCTGATACAAAAATTTAATTCAGCATGCAAAGCTGTCCATCCAAACTACTTTAGTAAAAAATATGTTATCAGTTGCTTTTTCCACATTACAACCTTTATCCAACTGAGCTAAAGGGTGTTTTCTTTTCTTTCCTAGAATTTATTGGTTTAAATTATGCAATATATAACACTATACTGAGTTTTTAAAAAGAAGTAACCCAACACAATGAAGATATTATACATGATTTAGGACCAAAAGCATGTGTTTGAATTAACATGTGATCTTAGTTGTTTACTTATGAGAAAATTGAAAACATATGAAGACCATGATCTAGGTTTTATTGACTGTTGCATCATAGAACCTTACACAATGCTTGGAAACTAACAGTCATCCACATATAGTCATCCCCTTATTTTGTTTTGTATCAGGTAGCTATTAATATTCAAGGATCATGTTTCACTAGAAAATCACTTATTAGTCTACAACTTAGAAATTACATTTTGTTTTATTTTACTATTATTATTTTTTTTGTGGTACTGGGGGTGGAACCCAGCGGCATTCTATCTCCGAACTACACCCCAAGTCCAATTTTTTTTATTGTTTATTTTGAAACAGGGTCTCAATAAGTTGCTCCGGTCTCAGGTCGCAGCTTCTCTAGTACTGGGATTACAAGCGTGCATTTTAATTGAAACATTTGTTATTGGAAACCAATTAAGGACCTGTTCTAGGAATTGCTTTTTCTCAAGCTAATTGAGAATTCATTTTAGAAAATAATTACATTTAGAGATAAAAATCTGAATAAAATTTTTGAATAATTTAAATCTATGAATTAAGAATATAATAGCCAAAATATGGAACCAACCTAGATGTCAATCAATGATGAATGTATAAAGAAAATGTGGTATATATATAATTTATATATATACCATATGTATACCATATATATACCATATATATATATGCCATACATATATATAAATGTAATTTTACTAAGCCATAAGAAAACACAATTTTGTCATCTGCAGGAAAATGGATAGAGCTAAAGAATATTTTTCTAAGTGAGATCATAGTCTCAGAAAGTAAAGTCAAGGGTGATATGTTTTCTCTTCTCATACTACTACATGTGGAAGATAGAGATAAAATAGGAAGCAAAAGGACTTCAGATAAATTAGGAAAGAGTCTAGTAGAATAGTGGAAGGGTCCTGAAGGAGGAGAGATGGAAAAAAGAAGACTAGGAAGGAAACAGTTCAAATAGTGTTAAATCCGTACATGAAGGTACACTACCAATCTAAGAAAATAATGATTACTAAATAAAAAGTTGACATAAACTTTTTGAAATTTGACAATAAATCAAGTGATACATGCATGTATGTTTGTATTTCACTATGATGTGTAATTATAATGAACCAATAAAATATATAAAAAGGATATCCTAGTTAAATACATATACCATGTAGTTCATGATAACTCAGGTCCAAATACATGAATATTACTAAAATGACTGATGCTTTTAATTTTTAGTATAAAATTGTTACCTTTCTCCTTTATTACCCTTGTTGTTTTCTAACTATATCAATGCATTATCAAAAATATTTCTAGTCAATAAATATAAAAGGAATTTTTGAATGGAACTGTACATACTTTTCTGTGGCTATGGACATGCTGTATCCATACAGGCTGTGGACATCATACTGCTTGCCCCAGTGTTGTAAAGCATCCATGCAAAGAGTTTTGGAATACATGAGTTTGTCAAGAATGTCTTAGAGAAAACATATAAGAAATATTTCTAATGAGGTATTTTTCCATTTTAATGTTTACATCCATTTTAATGATATGCTATTTAAAACTATACTAATTAAAAATAAAGTACAACTAATTAAAATTAAGTTCCAATTAGATTCCTATCCTCCACTCCTATTGAACTTGCAAAAACTAATTTATGCTTTTATTAACAAATACTAATATTTCCTATCTTTAATAATAAATATTGATAGAAAGTAGCCGTTAATGGGTCTGCACATCTGTATTGTTCATCATATACTCATGGACTAATTTTAAATCTTTACAGGCAGGAAATATTTGGGATGAAAGGAAAAATAATAATTCCAAGTTTAAAAATTATACCAAAGATTTCAATTTAGAAATACATATTAGAATTTACCAGTTAACAAAAAATCTATTCTCAATTAAGATGAATAGGTAAGTGAAATTTACCAGGAATAAATGGTGGATAATTCAAGTTGTTCACAGCGCACCCTTCTGTTGAACCTTGAACAAAACTGGAAACTTCATTCATATCCTGGATAGATATAAAATGAAAGCCAGAAGATTTTAAATAATACACATGGAAATTATCTAGTTGTTAAAAATGTTTTACCTAAGGAAATCAGGAAGTTCCTTTATGACTAGAGGGCACATAGAAACTACCAATATCAAAATAAATGGGATTTATATACTAGCTCAGAGAGGTAGCTCAAACAGGTTTGAGAGATTTTAAACAACCAAAATGTATTTCATTTACCTAATTTAACTGTACTTAAAGCACATTAATTCAAATATTAAAGCAACATATCTTTTCTGAATACCTGTGTGAGTTTTTGCATTTATCCTTATACAAACCATCCTCATACATTTGTTCACTTAACATATTTTGTTTTGGTTGCCTTGTATGTGTTTTTATTATATGTTTAAAAGGTATCTAGCAACAGTATTTGACTAGCCCACAGCTTCTAAAATGGAAAAAAAGATAGCCTTCAGTATTCTCATTAAGATAGTATGACTTCATAGAATAATGAAAAGATTTTCAAAGAAGCCTAGGTAAGCTCAATTACATTCTCAGAAATGGTGACCCAAACATGTTTTGGGGAGAGACTAGTAAAATTCTGTTTTCAGGAATTATCTAGCTATTTAAACATAGGCCTCAATCTTAGTCATCATTTATTAGTAATATAACCATAGCCAGTTAAGGAAAGTCTTGTACAAAATATAATGTATATAAAGTTATATATCACAACACACATCTAAAGAAATACATATTTCTTCTTCCTGCCTTACTAATTACATTGAATAACTTTTATAATTTTTGAGCCTTATTCTTTACATTTCTGTAGTAAGTCCTCTACTCTCAAAATAGCACCATACTTAGTCACATCCTCGTCTACATGCTGATTTTGTTTCCCTCAGAAGTAAATTTTATATTTTTCTCTCATCCAAATCATGTCTATATTTGAAGAGCCATACCAATCTTCACCTTCATGAGTCAATCTCACTGTAACAACTGGATGTATTTAGTTTACTAGAGCCTACCTAATATTGTCTTCTGCTGACCTCAGTACACTGATAATTATTACTCACATGTTATCCACAAACTACAATCATATAAATATTAGGATGATGCCGGGCGTGGTGGCGCACGCTTGTAATCCCAGCATTCGGGAGGCTGAGACCAGAGGATCCGGGTTCGCGGCCAGCCTCAGCTACCTAGTGAAGCACTCCTCAACTTAGTGAGACTCGGTTTCAAAATAAAGAATAAAAAATAGGGCTAGGGGTATAGTTTGGAGGTAGAATGCCCCTGAGTTCAATCCCCAGTACCGCAAAAAAAAAAAAAAAAAAAAAAATCAGGATGATGGTTACAAACAGAATGTAAGGAAATTTGTCACATGAAAGTAGATGAAGGAGAAAATAGATTTATCATTGTGCTGCAAAGGACAAGTGTCTTTTTTCTGAGAAAGAAAAATAATTTAATTATTCTAAAATATAAAAATTACTAAGGCTATCTTGGGCTTTTTGTTTTTCCAGATGAATTTAAGGACTGATTTTTCTGTCTGTGAGGAGCATCCTTGGCAATTTCATGGGTATTGCATTGAATTTGTAGATCAGTTTTGGGAGAATGGCCATTTTGATGATATTTATTCTGCCTATCCAAGAGCATGGGAGGTCCTTCCATCTCCTAAGGTCTTCATCAATTTCTTTCTTCAGCTTTCTATAATTTTCCTTATAGAGGTCTTAATCTCCTTGGTTAGGTTTATCCCCAAGTATTTTATTTTTCGGGGTGCTATTGTAAGTGGAATTGCTTTCTGGATTTCTTTTTCGATTGATTTGTCGTTGGCATATAAAAAGGCTTCTGATTTTTTAAGATTGATTTTGTATCCGGACACCTTACTGAATTTGTTGATCAGTTCTATAAGTTTTTTGGTTGAGTTTGTTGGGTGTTCTAAATATAGTATCATGTCATCTGCAAAAAGGGATAGTTTTAGTTCTTCTTTCCCTATTTTTACCCCTTTGATTTCCTTCTCTTGCCTTATTGCTCTGGCTAGAGTCTCAAGTACTATATTAAACAGAAGAGGTGATAATGGACATCCTTGTCTTGTCCCTGTCTTTAGTGGGAACTCTTGCAGTTTCTCTCCATTT
>PVLC010005049.1:0-79538 GCA_004027655.1 Graphiurus murinus | reverse complement strand
CTCAGCCATAAAGAAGAACAAAATCATGTTCTTTGCAGGGAAATGGATGCAACTGGAAAACATTATGTTAAGTGAGATTAGCCAGTCACAAAGAGTAAAGAAGCATATGTTCTCCCTAATATGTGGATGTTAGGGAGAAGATGGGGCATAAGAGGGTCCCCAGATGAAAAAGTAGAGACCCTTGATAAACAAAGAAGTTTATTTAACTGAAGGGGATTGACGGGGGTAGGGGGTGAGAGCATCCTAAGGCACATGATGTACTTACACAATTATATCAAGATTACTCACTGAACTGAACTTGAGAGGGAGAGAGGGTGAGGGAGCGGGGTGGGAATTGGGGAAGGGGTCAGATGAGAAATGTGTGCACATTTGTCTTTTTCAATTCGTACCTAACAAAAATGTATATATACAAAGCATGAATTATTACAATAAAAAATAAAACCTCCATAAAGGAAAAAAAAAACAGCATGGTGTTGGCACAAAAACAGACACATAGACCAATGGAACAGAATAGAAGACTCAGAAACAGACCCACAGGCTTACAGTCAACTGATTTTTGACAAAGGAGCCAAAAATATACACTGGAAAAAAGATAGCCTCTTTAACAAATGGTGTTGGCAAAACTGGTTAACCACATGCAGGAAAATAGAAATAAACCCCACATTCTCACCCTGCACAAGAGTCAACTCAAGGTGGATCAAAGACCTGGAAGTTAGGCCAGAGACCTTGCAGCTACTTGAAGAGGGCATAGGACCAACAGTTCAACACATAGGCACAGGTAAAAACTTTCTCAACAAATTTTTCTTAAATCCAGTCTGCCTGACAGTTTTGGGGATGATGCAAAAGTCTCCTTCCCACCAGTCCAATGTCTGACGACCTTGAAACCTGGGCCAAAACAGACACTAGTGTTCAAATTCTAAGTCTCATTCTTTTTTTCCAGCTAAACTGATTTCTTTGCCCTTTTCTTTAGTGAAAGATTGGAAGACACTGTAGTCAGTAATCTAATATTAAAACACTGGAAGTAAGCTGGGCGTGGTGGTGCACACTTGTAATCCCAGCATTCGGGAAGCTGAGACCGGAAGATCCGGGTTCGCGGCCAGCCTCAGCTACCTAGTGAGGCACTCTGTAACTTAGTGAGACCCTGTTTCAAAATAAAGAATAAAAAATAAGGCTGGGGGTATAGCTCGAAGGTAGAATGCCCCTGAGTTCAATCCCCAGTGCCGAAAAAAAAAAAAAGAAAAAGAAAAAAATACTGGAAGTATTCTCAATTAGCTAGTTATTGGCTTTCACTATTTAAACTGCATCTTAGAAACCCAACTCTGAGACAGTGAATCTCATTGCATATTTCTCTATAAGTGACATTATGTTGGGTGAAAGGAGAAGCATTTACTAGGTAAAATATTAACTGAGTACTGATTACTAAGTCATTTTGCTATAGGAGAATGTGTTGGAGACAAGAGGATTGGCCCTGTATGATAGTTTTAGTCCCATTGAATGCTGCTGCCCACAGCTTAGTGGAGCTTCTGGGCACTGGGCACTGGTCACTTGGGGAAGGGAGTGCTAGAAAGTGAAGACTAGTTAAAAATCATAGGATGTGTCTAGGACTAATCTTGTCCTAGAGACAAGCCCCAGAGAGAATGTGCACTATATTTTACTCTTGGTTCATAATTTGGGTCATTCTACATTTCATTATGGAAGTCTGATTTCTTAACCTTTGCTTAACTTGCTCTCATCTAGTCACACTAGGCTTTTTCTCTGTGGGGTGAGGAGTTCAGTGAGACAAGGGCTTTGACTGTTTCTGTTCCTTGGGTTTGACTTTTCTTTCTTTTTGGAATCATTTGACATTACCTACTTCCCCATACTAAATGACATTCCAAATACCTCTCTCTTTTATAAGAAGGAGAAAGCCCTGTAGGGGTTATTTCCTGAAAGCTAATGCAGCCTAATTAATTTCTATAGAGTGAATTAGAACAGGTGGAAAGGAATAGTCTTGCTTTATTAGCCTTACTATTCAACCTGTGCCAAATTCTAAAAAGTTACTCAGATTAGCCTGCTTATCCAAAGTGATTACTAGTCTTTCCTTTTCATTCTCGTTATTATAACCACCTCTGGAATGAGGGCAGTTATTTTTCTCATCTGGAGATAAAAGAATAAAGGAGCCATTCAGAAAACAGATAGCAAAGTGCTACAAATGTTGATACAATAGTTTAATTTCTCAGAATAATTTACTCTTGAGTTTCAGTTCATGCACTGGTAAATGTATTTATAAACACTAATTGCATGTAAATATGAGGCTATGAGCAAAGGTTTTCTAGAAGTATTCTTTCCTGATCCATTCTGTCTGTAGTAAGTCAGTTAATGCAGACATCTACTAACCAGAGCTCTTTCCTTGTGGGCTTGGCCTTAGATGAGATTTATTTCCTTCTGAAACTCATAAGATTCATGCTTATCTCAATCTATATTTACCCATATCCCATTGTTTTCAATATCATTGATGGAAACTGAGGCAGAATAATAGTTGTAAAGGCAGACACTATAATTTTAATAGCTGTTCTGTCCTGCTGAGGACATAAGACTTAGAGGCAGAAGACTTGGCTTTAACTCTTAACTCTGTTATTTATTAACTATGTGGCAACCTTCATCCAACCATTTACCCATCTCTTAAATAAGAATAATAGAATTTGCTAGCTCGGTGTGGTGGCACATACCTGTAATCCCAGTACTTGAGAGGCTGTAACAGGAGGATCACAGATTTGAGGACAGCCTCAGCAACATAGAGAGACTCTCAGTAACCTAGCGAGACCTAGTTTCAAAACTAAAAAAAAAATAAATAAATAAAAAATAAAAAAGGGCTGGGGAAATGTATGCCTTTTTCAGCTTGTACCTAAAAAATATGTATGATTACAGTGCACCAATTAAATAAAAAGGGCTGGGGGCATAACCAATAAGTATAATGCCCGTGGGTTCAATCTCCAGTATCACAAAACAAAAAAAGAAAGAGAAACTAATAGCATTTACCTTGCAGAACTGCTGAGAAGATTAAATGAGGTAACATGTAAGACTTTAGTACCAGGAACACAGTAGGACCTCAATAGATATTTGCCAGATTAACAAAAAACAACCAGTCTTTGATGTTACCAGATCCAAACCCTTGGGATGCATCTACAATTTATGAAAATTCAGTCTCAACACTCATGCTTTAATTCATCTCTCACAGCTGTACTCCATCTTTGAGTCATTCAGAATATGCAAGTGTGGCTAGGACAGAGAGCTTCCTGTATTGCTTTTCTCTTCGACTTCCCAGTTGCCTTCTTTCCTGTTTTACCCCTTCTTTTTCTGTCACCTAAGAGTTGTCAGTTTGGGGTAAACATGGACAGGATTGGATTGAGGTGAAGGAGAACTGAACTACTCTCTCCCAGGTCTCTGGCATTCTTGCCTCCTAACTGGCCCCCATGAGTATGTCTATGTTCTAATTCTCAGACCTGTGACTGCTACTTTATATGACAAAGGGGCTTTTCCAAAAGACATCAAGTTAAAGATCTCAAGATGAGGAGATTATCCTGGGATATGTGGCTGAGGCCAAAGTAACCATAGAATTATATCAGAGGTGCAAAAGGAGCCAGAGAAGGAAAGCAATGGAAAAATGGAAGTAGGGAGACTTGAAAATGCTACACTACTTTCGTTGAAGCTGGAAGAAGGGACAACACATCAAGAAATGCAAGTAACACAGCTCTAGAAGCTAGAAAAAGATAAGAAAACAGATTCTCTCCTGCAACCTCTGGACAGACCCGTAGTCTCCCCAACATGGGCTCTGTCACTTCTCTTTTCCTCACATTCTGGATAGATACTGCTGCTGCTTCGTTGATAAGGTGTTCCCCAATCTCCACACTCCCTTGTCTTGGCCTTGCTGTTGCTTTTTGTGGTTCTGGATTTGAAAGGCCTGACTTTGCTTTGGAACATATGTAAATTTGTTTACAAAGTTGTGTCACTCTTATTTAGACTCTGAGGCAATGGAAGTGACCTCAAATCACTAGCTTTTAAATGTTACATCCTGATTCTGGCAGTGTAGGGCACATGGAACCCACATGAGTGGTACCTTAGTCTAATATTATCTCTTATCCTGAAAGTTTTTAATTTTAAGGGGATCTAATACACAAATATACAAATATAATCAGGAGGTAAATTATTCACATGACACAAGATATTCTTAACTTTACAAAAGATTTATTTTATTTACTTATTTTTTTGTGGTATTGGGGATTGAACTCAGGGGCATTCTACCTTTGAGCTATACCCTCAGTCCTAGTTTTTATTCTTTATTTTGAAACCGGGTCTCACTAAGTTGTGGAGTGCCTCACTAGGTAGCTGAGGCTGGCCACAGACCTGCATCCTCCCGTCTCAGCCTCCCAAATGCTGGGATTACAAGCGTGTGCCACCAGGCTCAAAACATTTAACTCCATGGTATACTTAAATAGTGAATCCCCATGGTAGATTTAAAATTATTTGATTTTCAAATGAGAAATTTACAGTTTTCAAGGACATTTATTGTGCTAAATACTGTATATTTGTTTTAACTCTATAAATGTTATGACTAATTGAATGTATGATATTTGAATGCTCTGTTGATTTGATGATGAACCTCTGATCCTACAAGATTCTGGGGAAATAAAGCATTTTGTAGCTATCTCATGTATTCCTACATCCCTCTGAGTAGATAGTTTAACAGTCGGTCAGCCATCCACAGGGACCCACAATCACTGGTAAGCCTTCACATCTCTCTTTTCTTTTATGTGGGGGTCACCTCCTTCCCCCACCCTTCTATCAGCAGCAGTAGCAGTTCATTTTGAGTCTAGGAAGTATCCATGCCAGAGGCTTTCAGCAGGTCCAGACCAATATTCTCTACTCATCCTCAATTCCCCTTATTGCCAGGCTGGCCCTGACCTTTCCCTTGCAATCTGATTATTGGCCAACTGTCTTATTCTGAGAGCCAGTCCTTATTTTGTATCTTGGCTCTTATTACCGTCTATTCCCTGTGCCTAAGACCTCATTTTTGTAGCTATCCCAACATCTTCATTCCCTCAGGACTGGCCCCTGTCTTGAATTTGTCAGCACTATTGCTCCTCTCACCACTCCTTGATTTCCAACCCAGTGGCTAGATTCTGCCAGCTGCTATCAGGCTGAGAGACAGTTAGCTTTAGAGGCAATTGAAATATCACCCTTTCTTAGATTTTCTGTTTCCATTCCCATCTAAATAATCTAAGGGCAGAGGCAATATCTTTTTTTATTTCAATTTCCCAAGTATTCACCTCAAGACTTTTCATGTGCTCAGTGAAGTTTGTTCAATAGGTAATAAAGTTAACAAATGAATTAATGAATTTGAATAAATGAATTAAAAATGAAATACCAAACAAGAGATAGTGATTGCTTTCGTTTTGGACCCCCAACATCACCTGATTGTCTGGACTCCTAGCCATTACCTATTGTTCATCCTTTAGATGTTCTGCTCTGCCTGCCAGATTGGATTTCTTCCGATCAATAGCAGCAGGGCAAAATCCCTGAGATCTCTGCCCAGCCTTAATATGTAGACTCATTACCAGATCGTGGCCTCATCTAATCCATCCTTTTCCCTCAAGGGGTCTAAATTCTATTGAGGCATTTAAGGTGAATGCAAATTACAGAGAACTGTGATTAAATGGTAAGGGATTTCTGAGTTCATTTCAGGAGACTGTAGCCAGAGTGATCAGTCATTCATTCATGAATATTTTTGGAGCACCTGTATATTTCTCAAGGTCTCACAGAAAAGAGAGTGCTTACTGGTGGAATAATTATAGGAGGGTTTATTTACAAGTGGACTAATTCAAAAGGTGAAGGTATGGTGTAGGAAAACATAAGGGAGAATCTAGTGTGAGGGGTGAATAGCTATGGAGCTGTTACCACCCAAAGATGAGAGCCCAAAAGGTGAGGGGAGATATGTATATGGGAATCAGAACTGGAAGAGAGTGTGGAGTAGAAGAGACTGTGTTGAGGAGAGTAGTGATCAGATACAAGTATCCTGAGGTGACCCTGCAGGAAGGGAGCCAGAGAAGAAAATACAGTGGCTTTACTCCTTTTCCTCCCTCTATTTGGCTACTGGAACACCTCTTTAGCTGATTCCAACTGGAAGTCAGTGGGCAAAGGACCCTTCCTGTGGTAGAAAACAGAGTGGAGAGGCATAAAGAATGGATCTGGCTGGGTGAAAAGAATATACCTAGCATTGCTTATTATACGGATAATGTTGTGCTAAGGGCCAAGAGGCTTTCAGAAGGCACCGAGTTTTCATTGAAATACTGAAGGCAGGGAAAAACATCAATTAAGTGACAGGAAAGAGTGATTAACATTGCTTTCTGGAGAGTTTTAATTAACTCAAAATAACACACAAATGTGAATAAGATTATCCAAGGCCACTCCCTGGTTCACACAATGCCAGTTCCAGTGCACCTTTTTATTAGTTTAAGGTTCTTATTGTGCGCAGATTTTTTCTCTGAATCTCCTCTGAGGGCCACATAGAAATGAGGCTTTTTATTTAGCCTCCTTGCCTGACTTTTTGTGGTCACTAGAGATCAGTTTCCCAAACAGCAATACTTTCTATCTTGCGCTTGCCTCCTGAAAGCTGGAGATGGTGGACACCAACTTTTCTTGTGTTGGCATGGCCTTTAGGGTGTGATTCTGGCCTGTATAGACTCCTAGTACTAATATGCTTCCCACTTTTCTTAGAAGATTTGGTTCATTTGTTCTCTTTTTCTGCTTGCTATGAGTTGAGCTATAGGGAGGCAATTAGCAATGGAGATCACTAGCAATGGGAACACTATGCCCATAGGAATTCATTCACTATGAAATCACTGGTACATTTAGGAGGTTCTATGGTTGCCCTGATATTTGAAGGAAGGATTGAGGTTGCTACAAGGATGGTAGTCAGAGCAAACCAACAACAAAGTAGATAGTAGCATAAGGCCCTGATATAATAAAAACACCCACTACATTAATAATACAATGTTGGAACTTGGCTGGTTCTACAATAAGTTGTGGGAACTACAAAGTAGAGAGCACCATCCAATCAAAGAGTATTCACATGTACAATTTAGAACAATGTTACATAGAGGAAACAAAACATGTCTGAAGGAAGCATCTGGCCTTCAGGTCCATATGTTGTAGTGTCTTACTTCTATCTGATTAATTACTGTGAGGGTGATTATCAGCCAGGGTCAACAGTGGGGAAAATGTCACAAGATGATTGCACTGTGGATAGCTAAAACGTAGGGAGGGGTTCTTAATACTCAGTTGAGAAAAGGCTCAGGGATCAATTTCCATGGATGATGATCAGCTTGTTGTTAGAGGATTCTGATGCTACATTAGGGCCATTCTGTAGCACCTGCTCACTGCTAGTTTTCTGGGAAGAGTTTACTAATGAACAATATATCCATTTCCCACTGATTCTCACACAGGAGAGATTTTTGAGGGGGTAGTCAGACTTAAAAAACAGGAGATAGCTTTGACTATTTGCATGATTGTTACTTTAAAAATCCATACAAGTTCTTAGAGAATAAAATTTGTAAATTAGGGATTTATGTTACTTTAATATTTAGTGCAATTCTTTAACCTGTCTTGATATTAGTAAATCATAAGATTAACATTAGTCCGATATTAACATATTGAGTCATTCAATTCTCTAATTCTAGTAGGCCAAGTTTTCCACCTCCTTTAATGTGCTCTCTTTGATGGTATAATGAATGTCTACCAACCTACTCCCATCCCAATAAATTTGTGAAATCACTTCTATTCTGAAAATCCTTGGAAGTGTTTTGAAATTACAGTAGTTTAAGGAATATGTATATAGAAAAACCAGGATAAGATTTCAGAATTAAGACCGAGTATAGCCAGGAGACACTTAAATACTAAGTATAGCCAAATACAGGAGCTGGTACACCATAAATCAATGAAGAAATGGGATAAGTCTAGGAAGGTCAAGTTAAGTCATGGAGTAACAGAGTCCACAGACTAGTCGGTCTAACAGTACTAGTGGTTGGATGTGGCCAGAAGCATTGGTGATCACTAATCCTGAAACAAAGGCTGATGGTACTTTGCTGTCTCAAAGTATTTTTTATAAACAAAGCACTATTCTGGTGATCAAAGACCTATAGACCAAAGGCAGACCTACTGGGATTATTGGTAGTTACTGGGTTATTTACCATATATGTCTTAGGTAATACCTTGGACAACCCAGAGTGAATATCTTACTCTCAAATAGCCTATTTACATTATAAGGAAATTATTCCAAAATGGGCCTGGGATAGCTTTATTTGCAGAAGTAAATTGATTAATGATGCTGTCTTCCTAGAAATGAAGGAAGTTTACCAAATTTAGACAGTGACCTTAAGTGAGCATCTTTTAGGCATTCCAGAATATAACTCTTTGGATTTATCTAGGTGTGATGCCTTCTTGCCATTGGGTTCTCTTGCATTTGAAAATAGTTTTCTAGGGGAAATGAAAGAAACTTACAAATTAAGGAGTCCAAATGACACACACAAGTTTTATTTTTCCATGAAATTTAACTCTTTTTTTGTGGTACTATGAATTGAATCCAGGAGCATTCTACCTTCAAGCTAACACACCCAGCCCTTTTTAAATTTTATTTTTTGCTTTGAAACAGGGTCTTGCTAGATTGCTGAGGCTGTCCTCAAAACTATAACCTTCCCATCTCAGCTTCCAAAGAACTGGGGTTACAGGCATGTATCACCATGCCCAGCCTCCATGGAATTTAACTCTTAATTATTTTTACTTAGTTCAGTTGCATATATTTGATGTATTTACTTGGTAAAAGTATGGAAAGAAACCTGACATTTATAAGGTTAATGTTTGCGAAGTGCTAAGCATTGTACTGTTTCCCTACATCACTGGCTCAGCAACCCAGTTGGGAAGAAATATTTATCTTCATTTTAGAAATAAGGCAACTGAGTTTCAGACAGCTTGAGTAGCTTGGCTAAAATCATACTTCTAGAAAAGAATAGGGCCAAGAACTTGGGTGTCTTTTTCTGCAAAGTCTACATTCTGTTCAATAAAACTTCATTTTTAAGTAGATTTTATTATATTCAGACATTTTGGGTTCCACACAATGATGATAGTAATGTACCTCATTTTGTAAGAGGGTACTATATGTATAGCAGAAATCTGATAATTGTCTATAAAACTAGTAAAAAGCTTAATATTTTCAAATATACTAGGTTAATAGTAACTCTCAAATATGACTTTTCTGGTACAGAACCATGAGTAAAGTATAACCTTTCTGATTTTCATAGTGAGATTTCACCTCTTGGATTTTAATTACTATATTTTTCATTACACAGTGGCTCTTCACATTTTAATAATCATCAGCGTTAAGTAACTAATACCAGTGTGTACCTGTAATAAGCTTTGCTTTATGAATGAATTAATGAATTTATTGGCCATCTTTTCCGCAAAGGAGATGTTAATGACATATCCAGAAACCCAATGAGGCTACCGAGTCTCTGAAATGTAAAATTTAAAATCTATGATTTTAATCTGTATATTGTGCACTTTATTTCACTCAGGGGAGAACCACAATATTACTTTATTATTACTTTCTTGGTTAATTCTTTTGAGTCCCAGGATTCAAGCAATACTTCAAAAAACATGAAAAGCTAAATGCCACATTTACAATTGTTTTTGAAAGGCCTAACCTTTATTAAAGTAACTGGGTAAATACATTTCAAAAGGATTTACTTCTCTTGTAAATTAAATGGTATGTTTACAGACTGAAAGGTCAATTTTTCAGCAGAGCCTGGTTTTCAAAAACTATTACTTTTTTCCATGATAAATCAAGAAAGCTAATTTGTTCTACATGCATAAGACAAAATGCTGTTTGTCTGATTTCAAGCTCAGTTATTTGTGGTACAAGAGGACTTTTTATGATGAAGTGTAAATGTTGGTTTCTGAAGACAGATATGAAAGAAATTTGGGCTGAAATATTTGGTTTCCTACACTCAAGGAATTTAATTCATATTCTGAGATATGTAGCCCAATCATGCTTTACATGTAACTTTGGATGTTTTGAGTCATTTCATATCTTGCTTCCTCTTTTCATAAAGAGAAAAATCACCTTTTCCTTTTCATTACCAAAAAAATTGTTAAAAATCATAACCCACTTTAAGAACTCTTTCTCTCACATACACACATATGCACAATTGTGTGTGTACACACACACACACACACACACACACACACAGCACACTGCTCCACACATATCCTCACATTGTAGGTATTTGTTTTGGCTCTGGATTCGGCTTTGAAATCCTGTTACTTAACAAAGAAATGATGCATGGGGAGTATTATGTTTTGAGACTGCAGGCTTTCAGAACAGCCTTCCCAGAGCAAATATAATCGAGATGTAGAGCCTTAGACCTGATTCATTCCTAGGTTTTAAGGACTTTGGTCAGTTTCACATAGATAACCAGCTAGCCATCTCTAAAATCATAGAACTACATTATAGAATAATAACAACAGATACTAAACAGATACTAAATGTTAAGTATATACTAAATACCAAGAGTGGTAAACACACAAGGATATTTGAGCAATTATTTCTCTGTCTTCTTCTTCTTCTTTTTTTTTTTTTCAGTACTGGGGATTAAACTCAGGGGCATTCTACCTCCAAGCTACACTCCCAGCCCTATTTTTTTCATTCTTTATTCTGAAACAGAGTCTCACTAAGTTGCATAGTGTCTCACTAAGTAGCTGAGGCTGACTGTGAACCCGGATCCTCCTGTCTCAGCCTCCCAGGTACTGGGATTACAAGCGTGCACCACTATGGCTGGCTAATTATTTTTCTTAATATGCTTTATTTTTTGTCAGTGTAGGAGTTCAGTTTAGTTCAACACGTTAATTAACATTTACATGATAGGCTTTGTGCTCAGGACTGGGGCTTTAGAGAAAATAAGAATAAGGCACCAGCTGTCCCTTCTTTTTCCTTTCTTCTTAATTCAGTTTTCTTGGCTGCAGAGGCTCTTTCTTGTTCTTTCTTCTTTTTTTTAGGAGTCAGCAAAATGTGTGAAAACTTGTTTTAGAATGTTAGGTTGAGGGATTGTTGGTAATTTTTCAATTTTTGATGCTCACAGTCTTGCCTTGAGGACAGATGTGGCAGGTTCTTATCCCAGGACTGTGAATCATTAAAAGTCAGAGGTGTGACAAATCTCTGAGCTTAGATTAGATTAGCTTCTTTTTTATTTTTTATAGTTTCTTATCTTGCAATATTGGCCAAAAATGTTTGGCTCAGGGTCCTCCTAATTTAACCTCACAAGATATTCATTGCAACACCATTAGAGTTAATTCAATGCAACCAATAATGTTATTTTACAAAAGCACTCTGCTAGGTCCTGTGGGCAATACAACAATGTGTAAGACTCAGTCCTGCCTTCTAGGCACTCCCAGTCTTGGCCTGTAAAAGATAATTATGTGAGTAATTATAAAGCAGGATGTAAGAAATATCATAACAGAAATGAACAAAATGCTATGGTAGTTTGAAGGAGGGAGAGATCACATGCACTGGATACATCTGAAAAGGTTTCCTAGAAGTGCAGCATTTCAGATGGGCTTTGGAGAATCGGTATGATTTAATAGGCCAAGGTGCACAGAAGGCTTGTCTATGTGCAAGGAGTAAGACCCAAAATCTAGGATGGAAGGAAACGCATAGGTAATATTTGTCTGCAATGCAGGGTTCCTGTAGGAAATGGAGGGAGATAAGGCAGGAAAGAGAAATTTGGAATCATTGAAGAGGGCTTTGTGTGCAAAGCTGAAGAATTTGTAATTCCATAGGCAGTGTAGGGATGATGTTAAAGATTTTTAAAACATTTATTTATTTATGTAGTTATGTATTTATTTAACAGAGAGGGCATGATAAAATAATTTTTGCAGGGAAAATAACACTTTGTGTAGTCTGGTCTGAAGGTGGAAGGCCAATTTTAAATACGTAATAAAACCTTTCCCCCTGATTAAAGTAGTAATGCAAGTTCACTGTAGAAAGTCCAGAAAGTAAAGAGAAGCACAAAGAAAATAAAATCACCTGCAGCTTCATTATCTAACCTTACACATTATTTACACTTTAATGTATCTATTGACCTTATATTTTCCATGTTTGTGTGGTATTATAAATCATTTCCTATAATGTCTCTTGATATATCATAAAAAATTATCCATGCTATACAAATGAGGGAAAAACTCTGATTTAAAAAGGTAAATTGCGCCGGGCGTGGTGGTGCACGCTTGTAATCCCAGCATTCGGGAGGCTGAGACCAGAGGATCCGGGTTCGCGGCCAGCCTAGCTACATAGTGAGGCACTCCGCAACTTAGTGAGACTCGGTTTCAAAATAAAAAATAAAAAAAAATAGGGCTGGGGGTATAGCTCGGAGGTAGAATGCCTCTGAGTTCAATCCCCAGTACCGCAAAAAAAAAAAAAAAAAAAAAAAAGGTAAATTGCGGAGTCCAAGATGGCAATTGAGAGAAACATTTTATCTCAGGTGCTGTAAAACTCGAATCAAAACTGCCATAAAAGCAGCTTTTTGATGGAAAAAAAGGCAGTGAAAAGGTGAACAAAGTAACAAAAATTAAAATGCAGCTGAACAAAATCCAGAAAGCAGACCAGGGAGAGCAAAAGAGCCTGTGCACACTGTACGCACTGCAGTGGATCTGCCACCAGTGAAAAGAGGTCTACTAGCACTGAGGCACCTAACAACCTCCTGCAAACCCAGCAACCAGGTGTGGAGTAAGCGACTACAGAACTCCATACTGTAATCAGGCAGCATATCCCTGCATTAACGGCAGTGACTGGAACGCCTGGGATGACCAGTTTAAGCCTGTGAGAGGGACATCCCAGCTCACCTCTTCCTCCAGAGCCAGAGAAGCACTCAATTGTAAGTTAACTGTGCAGCCACAGGGACTCCTGTGGCAAACCATAGACTTGGTTGCCTGCCCTTCTAACAGTTGGAGAAGAGCAGAAGTGCGGGAGGGACCCAGAACACACAGGGCATAGAGACATTACAGGGCCCCTGGAAAATTCCCTTTGTTTAGACTGCACACCTGCCTCCTGCAAAGGCAGAAAGAGAGCCTCAGATACAGGGCCTGTAGAAAGTGCAGAGTCTCGGGCTTATACTAGGTCCAGACCCAGTGACGCCTGCTGCCTACATAAACAAAGAATGGAACAGGGACAGGCCCTGTGGAGAGCTCAGTGACACAAACATGCAGTGGGGGAGGCATCAGTGGACTTAGTGCCTGCACTGACAGAGAGAGACCTCAGGTGAGGGTCCTAATCACTGCAGGCAACCCATGAGGGGATCCAAAAAAGTACATAACCACTATAGGGCATTGAGCAAATAAGAATGCCTGAAACATGCTAGAAAATCTACTATAGTGAGTAGACATTTAAAAGCTGAAAATATCCAAGAGGACTGCAGATGCCAAGTATGCTCTTTACTTTTATACTTTCAGGGTTTCTTTTATTGTTGTTGTTTTGTTATTGTTGTTGTTGTTATTGTTGTTGTTGTTGGCCAGACAGTGCCAGAGCTGGCAGCTGCTGACACTGCAGCTGCCAGAGACCTCCAGGAAGAAACTGTGGATTGTTGTGAGACTGGTGACTACAGGCCATCAGTGAAAGCAGATGGAATTTTGCTCCATGCTCCATGGGGACCCAGCTAGATCCAGATACCATGGCTGTGGCTGAACCCATCACTTCCAGTAGCAATCTGGGGCAGCAAGCAGCACCCATCAGGACTAGTTTGTACCTGACATCCATGTATGCTATTGATGGAAAGTACCTCATGTAACGGTAACAAGAAGATCTGGAGTGGTGTCCCAGGGGCCATCAAACTCAGTGAGCCAAGCCATAAATTTGGAATAAAGCAATTGCCAGCTTTTCTGAGGCTAAGCCCACAGGTCACAGAGGCCAGAGGTCAGCACTCTGTACTATTAAGGGCTCACAATCAGCAGAGCAGCAGAGATCTCTGGGGCGCATTAAGTACCAACAAGTAGGCTGCAGGTTCTGAAGAGAACATCATAGTCTTGGGCACTGTGGAGTTTGGGCCAGGAGAACACAGTGGCCTGTTGCCCATCAGAGTCTCCTATTTGTTTGCACTATGAACTATATCTACTTAAAGAGGCTCTGGGGGACAAACTCAAAATTTGATTATCTGAGTCAGATTGGTAGAGGTGAAGATATACCTCCAGGATAGACCTTATTTTAAAGGGATAACAAACACAGAACTCACACACACAAAGAGCAAGAAGATGCCAACAAACCAGAAACATAAACCCAAGAACTTTGAAAATATGAGAACAAGGATAGTGAGGAAATAATGAACCTGCCAAACTCAACAACAATGGATATCACTAATACTGATATGCAAAAACTGCAAGAAGGAGGAATTCAGAAGATGGTGACTGAGATAAATACCTCATCTCAGGCACTGTAAAACTTGAATCAAAACTTCCATAAAAGAGCTTCTTGATGGAAGAAAAAAAGCAGTGAAAAAGTGAACAAAGTAATAAAAATTGAAATGCAGCTGAAAAAAGAAACCCAGAAAGCAGAACAGGGAGAGTAAAGGAGCCCACCCACATGACAGGTGGCCCGGCCACCATTGAGCTACCTGTGCAGTGTGGGGTCTACTAACACTGAGGCATCTAACAACCTCCTGCATGCACAGTGACCAGAAGTGGAGTAAGTGACTACAGAACTCCACACCCTAATCAGGAGGCATATACCCACACGATTGACAGTGACCTGAACACTTGGGACAATCAGCTTAGGCCTGCGGCAGGGACACTGAAGCTCACCTCTCCCTCCAGAGCCAGAGTCACACTCAATTGTTAGTTAACTGCGTGGCCATAGAGGCTCCTGTGGCAAACCATAGACTTGATCACCCATCCTTCTAGTGGTTGGATAGGAACAGAAGTGTGGGAGGGACTCAGAACACACAGGGCATAGAGACATTATAGGCCCCCTGGAAAATGCCCCATGTTTATACTGCAACACCTGCCTGCAACAAAGGCAGAGAGAAAGACGCTGACACAGGGCCTGGGGAAAGCGCAGAAAATTGGGTGTACCCTGGGTTCACATCCAGTGATACCTGCTGCTTACGTAGACAAAGAGTGGCACAGGGACATGCCCTGTGGAGAGCTCAGAGACACAAGCTTGCAGTGGAAGAGGCACCAGCAGAACTCAGTGCCTGCACTGACAGAGAGAGAGAGAGAGAGAGAGAGAGAGAGAGAGAGAGAGAGAGAGAGAGAGAGAGAGAGATCAGGTCAGGGTCCCAACCACTGCAGGTGACCCACAAGGGGGTCAAAAACAGGAAATCACCACTATAGGGCACTGATCAAATAAGAATGCCTGAACAATTCTCAAAAATCTACAATAGTGAGTAGACATTTAAAGCTGAAAATATCAACTTCAGAGGTCAAGTCTGCTCTGTACTTATATGCTTGCAGGGTTTTTTTGTTGCTGTTTTTACTGTTTTGTTTTGTATTTCCTTGTTTTATTTATGTTTGCTTATTTGTTTGGATGGATGGTTGGTTGGTCGTGTGGTTATTTTTTTGCTCATTTGTTTATTCTCTTCCTCATCCCCTTAACAAGCTTCCCCCCTCTCCAATCTATATACTTCTAATAAACATTTTTTCTCTTTCCTTTTTTCTCTACCTTATATCAAGACCATTTTATATGACTACACCTAAATACTCTACATTGACTATTAGAATCCCCCTCACATATCAAATATCTCTAATCTCTACCATCTATCACCTTAACACACTCAAACTCTAATTCCACTCGATCATATCTTCTACTTTTCCCTATTCTTGCACCCATCACTGCAGTTTCTCCCCCCTCACCCAACCTTCACCACTGAACACAACATAACCTGGTCTTGTACATACCAGCAGACACTTCTAAATCCCTACTGCAGAGATTGGACCACCAGTGAGGTGAAACACCAGAAAGGAATGCCAGGCATTAAGGATAAACTCACATCAGCTGATGGAAGAAATAGCTCAAAATGTCCAATATGGAGTCTTAAAAATGCAGAGGGCACAGGCTGTTCTACTCATGCCTCTGAGATGAATCCCCATAAGAGAAGTAGCAAACAGACCCTAGAAGTCAACACCTGAACCCACCAAAGGCACAACTGTAGTGGGCAGAAGGAGCCCTAAAGTAATCACAATGCAGTACAAGATACTATTCACAGAGGGAAAATAGAAATAAGAAACATATAAATTGAGAGAAAGCTAGCAAATGCAGCAAAGATATAAACTTAAGAACAGGGAAATCATAGGAAGGAAAAATAGTAAAGAAACAATGAGCTACCACAATCCCACAATAACAGAACTCATCAACACAGAATTGCAGAGATTACCAGAACACTTCAGATCTTTAATAGTAGATACAAGATTTATGAAAAGAATACAGAGACAGCTGGAAAGAAATAAAGGAACAAATAAACAAAGAATCTGACACCCTGAACAGGAATCAAATACAAGCCTTGAAGGAAGTGAGGGACATGAAGGATGCAATAATTGAAGTAAAGCATCAATACAAACTATAAACAGAAGAGTAGACTACATGGAAAATAGGATATCACTCTTAGAAGATGATGAATCAAAAAATGAATGCATAGTACATAATTTAGAAAAAAAATTGACAGCATGAATTGGGCATTGGCAGGATCTGGGCCCATTTTAAAAGAGTTAAACTAAGAATAACAGGCATAGAAGAGGGATTAGAAGTTGAAACTAATGGAATAAGCCATCTTCTCAAAGAAGTAATATCAGAGAATTTTCCAAACATAGAAATAGAAGTCTATACACAGGTACAGGAAACATATAGAAACCCTCTAGACAAGATTAAAGAAAAAGTAAACCATGCAACATAATAATAAAAATGGACTAATGTAGAGGCCAAGGGGAGAATCTTAAAGGCAATGAAAGTAAAAGCCCAAGGGACATTTAGCAGTAAACCAATTAGAATCACTCTAGACTTCCCAAACCAAGTCAAGAAAGCCAGAAGGGCTTGGAACAACATATTCCATCCTCTGCAAGAAAATAACTTGCAGCCAAGATAGATTCTCCTACTCAGCAAAACTATCTCTCAAAATCGATGGGGAAATAAAAAAACCTTCCATGACAAACAGAAGCTGAAAGATTTTATGTATTCCAAACCAGCACTAAAGAATATACTCAAAGAGATTAAGTACAAAGAACTAACAAGTAAACATCAAAATCAGAGAAACAATAATTTCCAGGAAGCAAACTGCTAAGCAAAGAAAAACAAACACTGCCTCAAACAGAAGTTAAAACTCAATATGTTAGGAAATAAAAATCATCTCTCAATAACCACATTGAATATAAATGGCCTTAACTCCCCAATAAAAAGACATGAGGTGGCAAAATGGATTAAACCCCCAAATCCATCTATATGCTGCCTGCAAGAAACACACCTTATAAGCAAAGATACTCAAAAACTAAAGGTGAAGGGCTGGAGTAAGGTAATACATGCCAATGGAATTTGAAGACAAGCAGGAGTAGCAACTATGATATCAGACAAATTAGACTGCAAGTCTAAGCTTATCAGAAGAGACAAAGCAGGTCATTTTTTTTAACTAGTAAAAGGAACAATTCAGCAAGAGGAAATAACAACATTCAAGAGTTATGCCCCAAACATAGGTGCAGCCACTTTCATAAAACAAACTCTTCATGATATAAAGTCACACATAGATCCCAATACAATAATACTGGGAGACTTCAATACTCCTCTCACATCACTAGACCAATCTTCTAGACCAAAGGTCAGCAAAGATGCCTCAGACCTAAATAATACCATAAACCAAATGGACCCGTTAGACACATACAGAATATTTCACCCAACTTTTCTCAGCTGTCCATGGAACCTTCTCCAAAATAGACCACATTCTAGTCCACAAAGCGAGCACTAGAAAATTCAAAAAAATGAAACATAATCCCCTGTGCCTTTTCACACTACAATAAAATGAAACTAGAAATCAACTGTAAGAAGAACCAGAGTAACCACAAAAAACATGGAGACTGAACACCACACTGCTAAACAAGAAATAGGTCATAAAAGAAGTAAAGGGAGAAATTAAAAAAAAATTCTTAGAAACAAATGAAAACAGAGACACAATATATTAAAACCTCTGGGACACCTTGAAATCAGTACTAAGAGAAAAATTTATAGCACTGAGTGCCCACATTAGAAAAACAAAAAAATCACCAAATAAATAACTTAATGACACAGCTGAAAACCCTTGAAAAACAAGAACAGTCTAACCCCAAAGCAAGTAGAAGACAAGAAATTATTAAAATCAGAGAATAAATCAATGAAGTAGACAATAAATAAATACAGAAAATCAACAAAACCAAAAGCTAGCTTCCTGAAAAAGTAAACAAGATAGATAAACCATTAGCCAACATAAGTAAAAGAAAGAGAATCAACCCAAATTACCAAAATAAGCAATGAAAAATGTGATATTACCACTGACGATGTGGAAATGCAGATGATCATCAGAAAATACTTTGAAAAACTATACTCCAACAAAACTGAAAATCTAGAAGAAATTGATAAATTTCTAGACACATATAACCTTTCTAAATTGAGTCAAGAAGATACAGAAAACTTAAAGTGACCAATAGCAATCAAAGCAAGCAGCAATACAGAGTTTACCATCAAACAATAAAGAGTTTACCATCAAAAAAAAGGCCAGGGCCAGATGGTTTTCCATGTGAATTTTACAAAACCTTTATAGAAGAGCAAATCCCAATACTCCTCAATCTGTTCCATGATATAGAAAGAAATGGGACTCTCCCAAATACATTCTATGAAACCAACATCACATTAATAACAAAGCCAAATAAAGACAGATCAAGAAAATAAAACTACAGGCATATATCACTGATGAACTTAGACTCAAAACTGCTAAACAAAATAATAGGAGTGCATATTAAAAACCACATCAAGAAAATTATACAACATCACCAAGATGGGTTCATCCCAGGGATGCAAGGCTTGTTCAACATATGAAAAACAATCGATGTAATTCACCACATAAACAGAATCAAACACAAAAAATCACATGATTATTTCTATAGATGCTGAAAAAGCATTTCATAAAATTCAACACTCATTCATATTAAAAGCACTGCAGAGAATCAGAATAGAAGGGACATACCTCAACATCATAAAGGCAATATACAATAAGTCCACAGCCAATATCATATTAAATGGGGAAAAACTGCAAGAGTTCCCACTAAAGACAGGAACAAGGCAAGGATGTCCATTATCACCTCTTCTGTTTAATATAGTACTTGAGACTCTACCCAGAGCAATAAGGCAAGAGAAGGAAATCAAAGGGGTAAAAATAGGGAAAGAAGAACTAAAACTATCCCTTTTTGCAGATGACATGATACTATACTTAGAAGACCCAACAAATGCAACCAAAAAACTTATAGAACTGATCAACAAATTCAGCAAAGTGTCTGGATACAAAATCAATCTTATAAAATCAGAAACTTTTCTGTATTCCAACCATAAATCCACTGATAAATCCAGAAAACAATTCCACTCACAATTGCACCCTGAAAAATAAAATACTTAGGGATAAACCTAACTAAGGAGGTAAAATACCTCTATAAGGAAAACTATAAAAAGTTGAAAAAAGAAACCGATGAAGACCTTAGAAGATGGAAAGATCTTCCATGCTCTTAGATAGGCAGAATAAATATCATCAAAATGGCCATTCTCCCAAAAGTGATCTACAGCTTCAATGAAATACCCAAAGTCACTCCTCACAGACATAGAAAAATCAGTCCTTAAATTCATTTGGAACAACAAAAATCCCAGAATAACCGAAGTAGTTCTTAGCAACAAGAACCATGCAGGAGGCATCACAATACCTGACTTCAATCTATACTACAAAGCCATAGTAATAAAAACAGCATGATACTGGCACAAAAACAGACACATAGACCAATGGAGCAGAATAGAAGATTCAGGAACAAACCCACACACTTACAGTCAATTGATTTTTGAAATGGAGCCAAAAACATACACTAGAAAAAAGATAGCCTCTTCAAAAAATGCTGTTGGCAAAACTGGTTAACCATATGCAAGAAAATGGAAATAAACCCCACTTTCTCACACTGCACAACAGTCAATTCAAGATTGATCAAAGACCTGGAAGTCAGGCCAGAGAACTTACAGCTACTTGAAGAGGGCATAGGGCCAACACTTCAACACATAGGCACATGTAAAAACTTTCTCAATAAGACCCCAAAGGCACAAGCAACTCAAAGGAAGATCAATATATGGGATTGTATTAAACTGAAGAGCTTCTATGCAGAAAAGGAAACTATCAAGAACCTCAACAGAGAGCCCACAGAGTGGGAGAAAAAATTTTGCCAGCTACTCCTCTAATGGAGGACTATTATCTGGAATATAGAGAGAACTCACAAAACTCACCACTAAGAAAACAAATAACCCAATCAAAAAATGGGCAAATGATCTAAAAAGACACTTCACAAAAGAAGTATAACTGGCAAGCAAATGTATGAGGCAATGTTCAGCATCACTAGCAATCAGAGAGATGCTAATCAAAACTACCCTGAGATTTCACCTAAAACCAAATAGAATGGCAATCATTAAAAACACAAACAACAACAAATGTTGGAGAGGGTCTGGAGAAGTAGGAACTCTAATACATTTTTGGTGGGATTGCAAACTAGTGCAACCACTTTGGAAAACAGTATGGAGGATTCTCAGACGAATGGGAATGCACCTACTATATGGTCCAGCAATACCACTTCTGGGTATCTATACAAAAGAATAGAAACCAAACTATCAGACCAATGCATGTGTATCTATGTTTATAGCCAAACAATCCACAATTTCCAAACTATGGAACCAGCCAAGATGTCTATCAACAGATGAATGGATTACAAAACTATGGAATATGTACACAATGGCATTTTACTCAGCCATAAAGAAGAACAAAATCATGTCATTTGTAGGAAAATGGATGGAACTGGAAAACATTATGCTAAATGAGATTAGTCAGTCACAAAAAGTAAAAAATCATATACTCTCCCTAATATGTGGAAGCTAGTGATAAAGTGGGACATAATAGGGGCTCTAGATAAAGAAGGAGAAACCTTAGATAAGCAAAGGATGTGACTTAACTGAAGGTGATGGGGAGGGGACAGGGAAGCACCCTAATGCACATGATGTACTTTCACAAACATATCAAAGTCAATTACTAAACTGAACTTGAGAAGGAGGAAGAGGGAGGGAGTAGGGTGGGAATTGGGAAAGGGTTAAATGAGAAATGTGTGCATGTAGGACTTTACCAGCTTGTACCTAACAAAGATGTATGATTACAACGCACCAATTTTTTAAAAAAGGAAAAGAAATGGGTAAATGATCTGAAAGACACTTCACAAAAGAAGGAATACAAATGGCCAATAAATGTATGAGGACATGTTCAACATCATTATAAATTACAGAGATGCAAATCAAAATTACCCTGAGGTTTCCCCTAACTCCAATTAGAATGGCAATCCTCAAAAATACAAGCAACAAAAATGCTGGCGAGGGTGTGGAGAAGTGGGAACCCTGATACATTGTTGGTGGGATTCAAATTAGTGCAACCACTTTGGAAAACAGTATGGAGGATTCTCAGACAAATGGGAATGAACCTACCATATGATCCAGCAATACCACTTCTGGGTATCTACCCAAAAGAGTGGAAACCAAACTATCAGACCGACGCATGTGTATCTGTGTTTATAGTTGCACAATTCACAATTGCTTACCTGTGGAACTAGCCAAGATGTCCATCGACAGATGAATGGATTACAAAACTATGGGATATGTACACAATGGCATTTTACTCAGCCATAAAGAAGAACAAAATCATGTTATTTGCAGGGAAATGGATGGAACTGGAAAACATTATGTTAAGTGAGGTTAGTCAGTCGCAAAATGTAAAAAATTGGATGCTCTCCCTAATATGCAGAAGCTAAGGAGAAAGTGGGTCATAAGAGGTACTCTAGATGAGAAAAGAGAAACCTTAGATGAGCAAAGAAGGTGACTTAACTGAAGGTTATGGGGGCGGGGAGGGAAACACCATAATGCACATGATGTACTTTCACAAACATATCAAAATCAATCACTAAACTGAACAGGAGAAGGGGGGAGGGGGGAGGGAATTGGGGAAGGGTGAAATGAGGGATATGTGCATGTATGCCTCTATCACCTTGTATCTAACAATGATGAATGATGTATGATTAGAATGCAATAATAAATATAAATAAATAAATAATAAATAAAATGGTAAATTATGTTACTTCTGAGAATAAGTGTAAACTTTGTAATATTGTCAAGTAGAAGTCCTGCTTAGTTTTATTTAATAGACATTCTTATGTTATTACATGTAATTAGGATACCAATTAATTTATTACAGTTAGTGCTATGATAATATAGACTTTTTATAAGTAGACTAAAATGCTATTATGTAATTTATTACATTGAAAGCTCACCAATATTTCAAAAATATTAATGCAACATTAATCTATAGTTTTATTTCTCCAGATTTTTTAAGAATTCCAAGCTGGTGTGTTCCATGAATGATGATTTTTCAACATTAGCAAGTTTATTTAGAATAGAAATTGTATCACTCCTTGTATTTTTTTCTTTTTACTGGTTAACAAATTCATGTTTTTCTGGCAAGTTTCATTCTATTTTTAGGATTCAATTATTTGGAAGGACTATTCTGATATTTTAAAGGGGTTATAAACACCTGACACAGGGTCCCAATTTTTAAAAAATACACTTATTTATCAGAAGAATATAGCGTTAAACTGGACCTAGTGCCACATGCCTGTGATCCCAGTACTTAGGACTCTCAGCAACATATTAATATCCTGTTTAAAATAAAATTATAAAAAGGGCTAGAGTGTAGCTTAGAGGTACAATACCTCTGGATTCAATCCCTAGTTAAAAAAAAAAAAAAGAAAAGAGAAATGATGAAGATGTTAGGGACCCCAAAAGCTTCAATGTTATGGATGTCCTGTTTTTTTCAATAAGATTTGTTTTCCAGTTTTTATCATAGAACTGAAGGATTACACATAAAATCACATCACCATCCCTCTTTATCCCTCTTTTTGTTATTAATCTAAATTCAGTTCTAGTTCCCCCTCCTTCTAAGTTATGGTAACATCTCAGTTGTATAAATTAGTATGCTATATTTCACGGCCTTTCAACTAAAGAGATGTTTCAGTGCTACACTCTCAGTTTATTTTGTAGGCAGCCTTCCCTGGAAACCCAACTGATTTACAGCTCTGTATTTCATAACGAGAATGTGGCTCAACTAGGCTCTTGTGGATGATAGTATAAACTGTGTTGTAATGGCTCATAGGATTAGATAGAGGCTATTACACATCCAATATGGAACACTAATATCTAAAATTAGGCATGAAATTTGTAAACTGTAATGAAATGGAAATAAATGACTTTCAGATGTATTTTGGCCCTGTGCTGTGCAACCACAATCATAATGTATCAGGGAAACTTGTCCTTCTCCCTGTCATGATTAAATGTTATACTCTTCCTTAACTAGATTCTTGAATTGTCTGTGTAAAATTTGCTGTCCCTTAAGTATTATTAATACCATAAAGCTTGTATTCTCTAGTTACCAATATTTCTCCCTTCTTGAATTATTTGCTCTTTCTGAGCTGTCTCTGTGACTTCAGTACATTAATGACTGACCCAATCTCAGACTTACAGCTTTCTCCCATCATAGAGTATGTTTTTGTTTACAGAGGTGGTAAGAATGCATTTAGAACATTTCCCTTAAATTATAGGGTTGAGAAAATGAAGCCATTTCTGTTCAAATGTCACTGAAATAGTAGTCTGTAAATTATTATGTAGGAGAACCCTTTATCCAGGATTCAAAGTAAGCACAACATGTCTGAATATAAGAATGCATGAAGCTAAGAAGCATGAGCTGAGAAGCTTGCCTCTCTGCCATACCTTTTTGCCATGATGTTCTGCCTCACTTCAGGCCCAAATCAGTGGAGCCAGCCAACCATGGCCTGGCACCTCTGAAACCATGAGTCAAAATAAATATTTGCTCTTTTAAGTTGTTCATGTAAGGTATAAAAATAGGAAGACAATTAACACAGGGACATATAGATTAATAAATTTGATTTTAAATCCTTCTACTTCATTTGGTAATTATCCCAAGATTCTTTCCCTGTTGTTCATTTGGTACAGTCTCTAAGAACTTTCTGTAACAGGAAGGTAGATGAATCTTCAGGAACAGTGATACCCCAAAACATTCCAAAGCTAAACAAAGAAGATTCTAGTATTTGGGGTGACCTGCTTAGGGTGACCTGTGTTGAAATTTCCTTCCATTAGGATGATCAATTGGGAAAAAAAATTTAAAAAAGGATGACCAATTGGTATCATGTATAAATTGAGTTCTTGCAGTTTCTTGACAACATGAGTTAAAGTGCACTCATTAAGATAATTTGGTGTAGTAAAATAAACTGGGACATTAGAATAAAATGCAACTAGTTTCTAATTCCTTTTCTCAGTCACTGGCTACAAAATCTTGGAAAAACAGTTCATGTCTCTGCACTTCAATTTCCTCATCTATTCATCATTTTCTATTTTTAAAAGAATATCAGTGGATATGTGAGAATACCAATGCCAATCTCAATATCACTTTTGAGGAAGGGGAGGGAGTAGGAAATGAGCCAAGGGAAAGCTCATTAAATGCTATGTGCATGTATGTCACTATCACTCTGAACTACATTACAATGTGACACTACAATGCACCAGTTAAAGTATTTTAAAAAAAAGAATATCAAGTTTCCTTAGGTGGAATCATTTCTCTTTCATTTTCCCTCCTAATCACAGGAGAGTTTCAGCCAATCATATTCCTAATTGTATAGATGGGTTTGGTGATGGCAACATAATCAGGTTAATGAGAGTCATCTTCAAGAATTTGGAGAAAAAAAACTATCTTTCCCTAGATGTGCAGCTGAGATGGTATGAGTCTGAAGCTGTTAAGAATGTCTGAGAATAGAGATTCACACCAAAGGAGTAAGAGAATCATCCTTGGTGACACCTTCTGATTCCCCACATGAAGCTCTGCCTGAAGTTAGTAAGATTTACCACTGAGTCTTTCATTTATATGAAATAACACCCTATTCCCTCTTGAAACCTCTTCATTGTAGAAAGCCAGCTTGAGATGGTCTTTCTCTCCATTGAAAGCAAGATAATCCTAATTGTTAGAAGGCCTTATAACTTGGGAGGTTGAGATAGGAGGATCACAGCTTCGAGGATGGCATTAGCAGTGTAGTGAGACTCTCAGTGAAAACAAAGCAAAACAAAAAAACATATTGGGGGTATAGCTTAGAGGTAGAATTCCCCTGGGATCAATCCTTAGCCTCCCCATACACATATGCAAACACACATACACAAGTAAAAAAATGAAGGCCTTAAAAGACTGTGCCTGCTGTGAGGGTTAAATTAAATATTGTTTGAAAAATACCTGGTGCAGAATATGACATATCAGGGCCTATTAAAATGATGCTTTCCTTTACTGTGATGATCTATCTAGGACTGAGGCCCAAGAGAAGGCTACAGTTTAATTCAAATAAAATAGCTCAAAGGTTTTGGAGGGAAGTTTGACAAATTTATATTCTAGTTTATCTTGAATAATAAAAAAGTTAGTTTAGCTAAGGAAATTGTAAAACATAATACAATTAATTGTGAAAGGGGGCAATTATTGTACTGGATGTCAAAACATCCTATAAAAATAATCAATATGTGAAAGACATAGGAACAGCCAGATAGGTCAGTACAGTTGATTAGAAGTTCCAGAAGCTAAAATATATTATTTACCTGTCTATTCATCTAACAGTATAACTATCTGCTATATCTTAAAATATTTGAAAAGATTAGATCATTCTCTAAAGGATTTGGAGACAATTAAATGGTAATTTGTGAAAATTAAATATCTTACCTACATTTCGCACAAATAATATTCCAGGAGGATTAAATATTTAAATAAAGGAATTAGAAGAAGAAAATATGAGTGAATGTTTGCATGATATTGAAGGCAAAGACTTTTTATGTGTGACTAAAATGACAGGAAAAATGTAAAATGATTTGAATCATTATTATCCCCCCACACGCCTACACATACCTTTTTGTATCAAAGCACAACATAAAAACATTGAAATAGAAGCTGGTATCTAAAGCTAAGGCTGACAAGTCTGACCAGGCAAAAATGAGCTTCCAGGCTTAGGTAAAAGACATTTTCATCATTCCTATGATGAAAACAACTGTATGTCTCTTGCTCAGGAACAATCCAGACACTCAGAGCCAGAGTCTTTATTAGCCTTCAAGTAGTAGTATTTGACAGGAATTACAGAAACAAAGGGTTTAGTGGTTCTGATTTTGGAAAGGGGCCAAGGGTAAGACTTTTCATGAGCAACTCTAGGCAGATATTCTGGAAATGAGTGATAATATGGGCTCAAGATCAGGTCACAGGGTATAACCCATCCTAACTTAGTTCCCATTCACTTATCTAAGTAAAAAAATTGAAGGCAAAGAATCCTTTGAAAAATGAGTCAGTATAATGATAAAGGAATCACAGTTACCAATGGTAGCTTCCTGTCTGAGATTGTGATTGGTATAGGGATTTTTTTTTTTTTTGTGGTACTGGGGATTGAACTCAGGGGCATTCTACCTCCGAACAACACCCCCAGCCCTATTTTTTTATACTTTATTTTGAAACCGAGTCTCACTAAGTTGTGAAGTGCCTCATTAGGTAGCTGAGGCTGGCCGCGAACCCGGATCCTCTGGTCTCAGCCTCCCGAATGCTGGGATTACAAGCATGCGCCACCACGCCCGGCTTGGTATAGGATTTTAGAGACCATATTGAAATAGTCAGGGCCTCTCCAGAAAGGCAGATTAGTCTACCTGACAGAGAATGTGCTTCAACAATAGCTCTTAAAACTAGTAAGCTCGGAGAGCTTAACTTCTTTTCTAGTTATGCTGATATGATTTCACTGGGAGATGCTTGCACTTATTAATGGGTAGATTTCATGGTTTCCTCAAGGTAGCCAACTGAAAAGCATGTATTCGAATAGGCTTCATATTTAACCAAATTAATTTTTAAGCATATCTTATACCTCTGTTTCCAAACTATGTTCAAAAATATAAACTCGATAAATCATAGTATATTAAATAGAATTCTATTTAGTCCTTAAACTAATGTTGCAGAAGACTAGTGATGTTGAATAGTAAGTGATAATTGTGAAATGATAAGATTAAAAGACACAATGATATAATTTATAAAATATATGTTATATACATATAAAAAGACTAGAAGACCCTAGTGATTTTCCATGGGTGGTAGAATTGTGAGATATTTTAATTCTTTTATTTATTTTTTCAATTTTTTACAATGAGTAGGTGTCAGATCTGTCATTTGAATTTCAGTAAATGCTAATAAAATAAAATATTATGCTAAGTGAGACTAACCAGTTTCAGAAAGTGAAGAGTTGTATGTTTTCTCTCACATCCAGAAGCTAGAGAGAAATTGCACAAGGGACTTCAGATAAATGAGGAGAAACCAGTTAGAATAGTGGAAGGGGATTAAGGGAGGGAGATGGAAAGAGGGAAAAGGAGCCTGACAAAGGAAACAATTCAAAAAATGCTAGGGTTAGGGTTTGTATATGTAATAACATATACAAAGTTATTAAAAGCAATTTTAATAATATGTAAGGGAAGGGAGCAGGGTGAGATCCAGAGGGAAACACACCAAGTACTGTGTGCATGTATGTTTGTATCACTCTGAACCACATTATGATGTATTACAATGCATCAATGAAAATATATTAAAAGAGTTGTGTGCATGTATTTTTCTAACATTCTGTACCCCAATATGATGTAAAACTACAATGTACCCAATAAAAAATAAAAGTGCAAGGCAGAAAAAAGAGCAATCAGATAAGAAAAACAAAATATATTGAATTGGAAAAAAATGTTTTGCAGCATTTGAAAAGCACATCTTGGCCATCAGGTGACCTATGTTCTGTTTCCAGTTCCACCACTGAAATGTTGCGACCTTGAACAAATCATGCTCCCTGCTGTTGGTCTCAATTTCTTATCAGAGGATTGGAATGGATCAGTGGTTTTCCAGCAATAAGCCTAGCTTGGGTTCTGCGACAATGCCTGGGGGACTGTCAAAGGAGGGAGAGGGGAGGCTGAACGATTGCAGTCTAGGTCTTTCAATTTACTCCAGTTAGAGCAGCCACACTGCTTTAAAATCAATTTTAGATAGTAGGATTTTACATTAGATTTTCTTTCAGTAAAAGGTTTTGATTCCCACCCCCCATTCACACATTCACATATGCGTGCGCACACACATGCATGTACTTGTGTACAGAAGCTTAAGAATCACTGGGCTAGACAATCTCTAAAGCTCTCTCTAGCATTGAAAGATTCTATTATTTAGTCTTTTCACAAATTCCCACGAGCCTTTTCCTGAATTGGTCCAAATCTGGGGAGTTTTATACTGACTTTTGCATAATACGCTTAGTGCCCAAAAGCAGTCCCTTCTTACCCTGCCTGTCTACTATGCAGTGCACAGTGCTGCAGTGCTGCAGATACATGAATGTGCAGTCAGTAGAACGGATCAGCCGGGTTCTGTGTGGAGATGGAAAGCTAATCAGCATTGAAAAGAGTTCCCTGGTGACCAAGGGCTCTTTGAAGTTTGGCAAAATATTTGAGGTTGTTGGAAGATGATGTCTCTAATGATCTGTAGCAAGAAGTCTATATATTTTCTTGAGGAGGCAAATCCATTGTTTCTCAGTTTTAAATATTAAACCCCGGGATGGGGAGAAAGAGAAATTAGGTAGAGGGAGACGGAGAAGGATAGGGATAGGGACAGGGATATGGGGGGGAAGGAGAGAGAGAGAATATTCCCCTTGTGAACTCCCTATTCTTCCTTGTTTTGGGTACCTGTTGTGGCCAAATACTTTGCTGGTAGGGAAAGGGAAACTAAGTAATGAAGGCCTTAGAGGAGAAAAGCAACTGCAGCATCTAAATCATATCCTTTCTCAACATCCCACTTCATAGACAAGAGTTCTCAAGATGGTGAGTGGGACTCCTGTACTCCAAAAGACAGGTAAATAGGACAGTACTGCTTCTTATTAGAGGGTTGGCTGGTAGAATTTACATCTGAAGGCAGAATGGGTTTTTATTGTTAATGTAAGTTTTTTTTGTTTTGTCCAACCTACTCAAAATGAAGAAGGTAGTAAAGTTGTCTCTTGAACATTTAGCTTCCTATTTTTTCCAATACTGCACTCTGTTTGTCCTACCCCCAAATCCAAGGGGCCCCTCTATTCCCCAGCTCTCATTTTATGCCCTTGTTATAAAATAGAATTAATGATAAACATATTCTCCCTATATTGCAAATGATGGATTATATAATTACTCCAAGTAATAAAAAGACTGAAAACATCCTTAAGCTAGAGGAATATATCAGGATTGGAAGAATTTTAGTTAGTATTGAGGGCTAAAGTGAATTTCTTGAGGGAAGTACCCAGCCTGGCACTCTTCTATTTTACTTAGTCAAAAGGGTTCTAAGCCCTGCTCCTTGGGAAAAAGATCAAATTCCTTGGGTAGCCATCTAATTACAGGCCTGAGCCTATTCTTGTTTCCCTAAATATATGTTGTGATAATTAGGAAAAGTATAAAAGTGCAAAAATTAGGTGCTCATTAGACTTGGTAATATGACAGCTTCCTAGGGGAGCCTAACTAAAGGAAGTTCCCTGGAAAAGCACCCTCTTTCCTCAGGGAGAGAGGGATTAAGAGATAAAACAAACCTGTGAACGTAATGTAAAGGATCAAAGGAGTTTTGTTAGGGAGTTAAAGGAAAATCTCATGCAGTCTATTTCCACTGTTTTGAATGGTCATCAAGATTTATCAGAGGTATTTAATTTTAGCACAGAAGAGAAGAAAACATAGTTTAAAAATAAGCCAGAGATTTAAAAAAAAAAAGGCTGGTGAGCTCAATTTAATTCCAGGTACAAATACATTTCCCAAGTTGGATGTAAGGGAACAAGCTGAGAGTATGGGGGACTAGCATGAGCACTCCCATCTTTGAATTGTTAGGCTTGATTACTTATCCTTAATATTGGGCTCGATGGTATTGGGGACAGGTAGGTAGGCTATACAATAGTTACAGAACACCTAGTTCATATGCACCATTACGATATAATTTGTATGAGAAAATTATTCTCTCCTTTTTCCCTCTCCCCACATAAGTTCAAATATATGAAGATAAATAGTTACAAAATAAATTGGAGCAGAGTAGGATCAATTCAATAAGGCTTCCTATAAAAGAGGTATCCTTAATAAGTGATGTTGACACACAGCAGGGCAGTGATGTCAAAGAAAGCTGTGGGTTGTCTAGAACTGCAAATAATACAGAGTCCTGGATTTCACTGCAGGAGGTATGATTCAGTGGTCTGGAATAAGGTTTGGGGATGTGGACTTTTTAGTAAGGTCCCCCATGTAATTTGGAAGCTAAGCATAGCTAGATTTTGGGAGCATTGACTTGGGGACAGGGAAAAAGTGCCTGACAGAGAGGAGGAATTACCAAAGGAAACATGGACAGGCTGTGGGTATGCTGAAGCATGCCTGTAATCCCAATACTTGGGAGGCTGAAACAGGAGTATTACAGATTCAAAGCCAGTCTCAGCAATTTAGTGAGACCCTCAGTAGAATCTTGTTTAAAAAATGTCTGGAGATAGAATGCATATGGTTCTAACCTAGTACAAAAAAAGAAAGAAAGAAAGAAAGAAAGAAAGAAAGAAAGAAAGAAAGAAAGAAAGAAAGAAAGAGAGAGAGAGAAAAGCAAGCAAGCCATGAGAGATAGTGGGAGAGACCATTCTTTTACCTAGCAACTCTTTTCTTAATGCTGACTCAATAGAGGCAGGAATGGGACAGACTTGACCCTATCCTTGTAAGGAGTTCCCAGTCAATACCAGTGGTTCTAGGCCCTCTGTGTGAGGATAGAGACTGGGTATCAGAGAATTTTAAAGTTGTCCAAATGGCTGTAAGGTACAGCCAGAGTTGAGAACTTCTGGTACAAAACTGTTAGACAAGTAGATAAGATGTTATAATCTAGAAAGGTAAATGCTACCAGGTTCCCTCAGAGACTGAGAGATACCTAAGCGTCTTCTATATTTTGAGACTCCCACATAACAACATGAAGGCATGTCAAAACAATAATACATACTGTGATTTGTAGTTTTCAAATGAGTTCTACACAAAGAATACAATGTCATATAAAAGGTAATACACAGAATAATAAGGTAATTACACAGAATTTTAAAATTTATTATGTCTTACTACACTACAGGCAGTGCAGTCTAGTAATAGGATAATATTTAAAGTTGTATGATGAATTCTGTCTTTTTCAATCCTGCTGCATATCTCTGCAACTAGTATCATCCAAGGCCTCTCTGAAAGCTATGAGCACTGAGGAATGACATTTGACACAGTTTACAAGGGTCAGAAAAAGCTTCTTAGAATTAGTGGCAATTGTCTTTCTATGCATGTTTGATAATTACAGGGCTATGGAATTGTTCTATTGTCAAACTACAATGGGCACACTTTTTTGAGAGTATTTTCCATGGAGGAAGGGAGGGGGGAAGCAACTGTATGGGTCATCACAAAATGCCCTGGAAGTGAATGGTGATGCTAAAGGGAGTCAGAAAAATCTGGATCTTTCAGGCTCACATATGCTAATCTCTGCAATCTTTCTAGTTGGCTTGAAATTAGATCATAACCCTCAGGACAAAACTTCAAAGTATGTGTGAGTGAGGCAGGTTTGAAATAAATTTAGTTTGAGAGTTCTACTTTCTCTTGGTTTTAACCCTTAAATGAGATGACACTCCTCCTTGGGACCAGGTGTGATTCTGAAAAGAAACAAAAGGAGGAATCAACTTGAGGGCAAAGCAAAAATTCAGTAGAAATGGTTTAGTGTCGACCAGAATGATTACCTATCATTCCTGGAAATTTCCTGGCAGAACTACTCCTCTCCTTGCTAGAGAATGTTTTGCTTACCTCTTGGTGCAAATCCTTAACAAAAGCCAAGGAGGTGGTTTTTCTGGAGCAGAGACTGTTTGGGGGAATATAACAAGACATGAGGCTGAAAGAAGCTGAAATATTTGTTGATATGCCCTGAGTTTATTGCCAAAGAGTTTACCTGATGATGTAAGCCCAACAGAGTAGAACGAATGCCTGAAGTTCAAAATATGTGTGAATGAGGCAGGTTTGAAATAAATTTAGTTTGAGAGTTCTACTTTCTCTTGGTTTTAACCCTTAAATGAGATGACACTCCTCCTTGGGACCAGGTGTGATTCTGAAAAGAAACAAAAGGAGGAATCAACTTGAGGGCGAAGCAAAAATTCAGTTGATATGCCCTGAGTTTATTGCCAAAGAGTTTGCCTGATGATGTAAGCCCAACAGAGTAGAACGAATGCCTGAAGGTTTGTAGACAGGGAACTGCAAGAACAGGGTTGCCTATACCCATTGCATTTATCCCTATCTTGAACTTTCAACCTGTCAAAAAGCAAGGCCCAGAATGACATGCTGCCCTACAGAATTGGACCCAACATATTTAGCTTGTGTCCTGGGCACACACTAGTCCATTGAACTGCAACCATTCTTTCTTCCCATACTTCTGATCAGTCGCTGGATTTTCTTCAGTTTTCTTTTTAGTACTATAGTTTTCTTCTGGGATTAGAGTTTTGCCCTGAATTTTAACCTATTTTCTAGCCCCCCCCAATTCTTTATCTAGTTCTTGTGTCCCCCTTCCCTTGGGCATAGTATCTATGATAACAATAACATGTTTTGATAGGTTTCTTGTGATGACTGGAATAAATGTAAAGTACCTGGCATCGAATAGCTATAGAAAAAAATGAGTGTTTTCATTGTTATTGTAATTATTATTAATAGTACTTAAATTTGTACTTTTATCCTCTAGTCACTCAATGGAGTCTTGGTTCCTAAAAGACTGATTATCTAGTCCTAAGATGTCACCTACAGTGTCAATTTTTGCCATTCCCCATGCATGGGCCTATAGGAGATGGATATTGGATGAAATGAATTCTGAATTAGTCATGTCCCTTTGGATAGTATGTGTTATACTACTTGTATTAATTTCTTATTGCTGCTATAACAAATAACACAAATTTCATGGTTTAAACTAAACATAGATTTAACATTTTACACTTTTGGAGGTTAGAAGTTCAAATGTGTCTTGTCTGACTAATATCAAAGTGCATTCCTCCTGCAGGTAATAGGAACAATTCATTTCCTTGCCTTTTCTAGTTTATAGAAGCTGCCTAGATTTCTTGGCTTGTAGTGCCTTCCACCTTCAAAACCAGCAGTCATCGTTTGTGACCTCTGCTTCTGTCATCCCATCTCCTCTGACTCTAATTCCCTAGTCTCCCTCATTCAATTATAAAGACCCTCCTGATTACATTGGGTCCACTCAGATAGTTCAGGCTAATCTCCCTATTTAAAATTCCTTTTACCATGTGAAATAACATTCACAGGTTTTGAGTACTGGGACTTGGAAATATTGGGGGAACAATTATTTTGCCTACTATACTGCTTAAATCAAAACCTACATCCCAGTGGGCTGAATCAGATGGAAATGGAAATCTAAATACATGTCTAAAGGTGTTTTCAAATTGTGACTTTCTCCTTTAGGAATCTTTTATACCACCATTTGGAGCTATGAAGCAGTAGGGATCATCTGCTTTGCCTGGCTTTGTTCTATATTCACGTGATATGTGTTTTCCCTTCCAGGCCTTTGCTCTCACCTGGAATTCACTGTGTTCCTTTATGACAGTTATTATTCTTCTCATCTATTATGCTGTAGCTTCAGATCCAATTCTGCATGGAGTCTTCCCTCAATATCCTTTTTCAAAATAGTTTCCATCAACCCTACACATCTTCTTACATGACATTTCACCTTCTTCTTTCTCTGTTGCCTACTTTTGTGTGTGTGTATGTGTGTGTATGTGGGGGTTGTTGCTCATTCCCCAGAAAGAGGGCATTTTGACTCTCATTTAAGAGTAAGAACTACAAAGGGTAGAGGACTATTTTGTTTCTAAGTCCCTAAGTATCCTGGACAGTAGAGAAGCTGCTAAATCTAGTCCATAGCTTCAAGTCTGATAATCCTTTGAGGCTGAGCATTTGCTCTTGGTTTCTATAACTACAGGTTTGTAGGCGAACAGTAGAACATAAAAAGATATGAATCTTTCAGCTAGTTTAATAAAATCTGGTGAAGAAATCTCCCTGAAATCCAGAATCACGTCAACTAGTTATATTAATTGTGACAACCTATGCCTATGGGATCTTTTTTCAGGTTGGGCATCAAAATGACTGGGAAATGTGTTAGAAAATATGTGTCAAAATAACTGCTTGACTAAATAAACAAGTAAGTTAATTCAAAGGAGTCTAAAAGTATTACCTTCTAAATTAAATGTCAAATCTGATAAATAATAATCAAGTTATATAATATCATATATATTTTTTTGAAAATTATCAAATTTACTCTTGATTCATCTGACATAAATCTCCTGAAGACCTGTCAGGTGTCTATAAGTATTTCTGAGCAGGTCATAGGCAATTTGAAGCAAGCCAGTTTCTAGGAACAGTGGTGGAAACAGTAAATAGCTGGTTTCAAGTGGAAAAAGAAAATTCATGAAGCATCCAAATCTTCTAGGCCCCACCATGTTCAAGTATATAAATGATTGCTTGGCTTTTATACTTTTCTTCTGAATGTTACTTGGCTTAGAGATATACTTTGGATACCAAAATAGTCCAGTGGGCTGCATGGACCCGGACATTGGCATGTTATTTGTATTACTTCTAAATTTCTGGCTTTGGGGGATCAAATACAGCAAAGGAAAACCCCATTTCAGCAGGGATGAAAACATAATGATAAGAATTAAATTAATATATGCAAAAGACTGATTAAAAGGATATGCTGAGGCATAGGCTTCATTGATTCTGCTTCTGATTTGTTTGTGTGCAAGTTTCAGAAGTAAACAATTTTTATTCACAGAGAACTTAATGTATTGGTGTTAAAATTATTTTCTTGGACATTTGCCATTTGAATAGCACTCAGTGTGCATCAAAGGTAATCTTTACATTTGAGAGTTAATATTTTATAAAAGGAGGTTTTGCATAAAGACACTACTATAGCCTTCTTTCTCCTTTGGATTGAATTATCACTTAAATTTATGCTCCCTTCTTTGTCACTATTTTTGGAATTGTGAAGTTTTAGACTATATTCACATATTACCAAAAGTACTTAAAAGTGAAAAATTCAGTCTCTAAAGTTGAATTTTTGGGCTTGGCATGCTGCAAATACACCCATTTGACAAAGAAAGCAACCAAATTACATGAAACAAAACCCCAGAGAAAGCTGTCAATTTATTGTACTGTATTTCCCATAATATAGCTTGATCTATTCATCATTTCTATCTCACCCCACTGCTACCAGCATATTTTAAACCTCTTTCACCTGGACTATTGTAATAGTCTACCATTTTATCTTCCAGTTTCCTCTCTTGTTCCCAAATCTACGCTCTGTACCTTGTTACAGTGGATTGAGTGCTCAGTGTAAAGCAAAAAAAAAAAAAAAAAAGGCTGTGTTGGATGCTGTGAAAGTAGAAATCAGCACAAGGCCCCAGAAACATGAATAATGTCCAAATGACTGAGGGTCCAGGAACTCCAGTGTGGCAGTTTTAAGAACCAAACTCAGCTGGGCGTGGTGGCGCACGCTTGTAATCCCAGCATTCGGGAGGCTGAGACCGGAGGATCCAGGTTCGCGGCCAGCCTCAGCTACATAGTGAGGCACTCCGCAACTTAGTGAGACTCGGTTTCAAAATAAAGAATAAAAAAAATAAGCCTTGGGGGTATAGCTCGGAGGTATAATGCCCCTGAGTTCAATCCCCAGTACCGCAAAAAAAAAAAAAAAAAAAAAAGAACCAAGCTCAAAGGATTGCTGTAGTAATGTTCTCTGGAACTGACTGCATTGTGTCCAGGAGAGGTCCAAGGCCATGGTTGCTCTAATAGCTGTCTAAAATTTCTATAATACTTTATGCCAGAGCATCTAGACCTTTTAGCTTCACCATATTCCTCCTGGCCAGCCTTTGCAGATAAACAACTCATTCTGAGTTCTTACTTATTCCCACATTACCAGACTCCTAAATAACACTGTGTTTAATAAGCACTTAGCATAGTGTTTGACATAAAGTTAGTGCCAAATAAATAGCTATAAAATATTACAATATGAACATAATATACATATTGTCTTACTGATATAAATAATTTTTATATGTTATTTCTATGTTATCTTCTCTGGCTAAAAAAAGTCCAGGCCATTACCATCATCTCAGTTGTCATACTCTGAGTGCTAATCAGTTTCTGAAAAATATCCACATTTTCCTTAGAGCAGAGTACAGAAAAAACGATAATAGAAATGTGAGGCTTGCCTTTATATGCTCATGGTTATCCAGGTTTTATGGGGCACAAAAAAAGCACTAAAAATCTGGCTCCCATTTTGTTTTCTGCAAAGTGTGTTCTTTGCAATTTCAATAGATCTTTTCCTCCCCTAAATGATCCCTGTGTATTAAATTTCCTGTTCTTCCCTGCCTGCTTACTAGACAGATTTGGATTCTATAGTATTTGACAGTGTTTCCAAAGGTAGCTGTTGTCAAATTGAGTATCAGCATAGGCTTTTTGAAAACTGTTACTAAATTAAATGTCATTCTTAAGTAAAGAGTATTTCTTGAAGGTTCTGATTTGATTTTATTGTTTTCTATATTTGTCAAGCAAATTAGTAATCACTTCATGGTGGTTTTTTGTAGCAAATTACTCAGACCCTGAATAAGGGTAAAACAATGAAAAGGTAAAGGAAAGACTTTTTCCTTGGCTTAATTTAGAGTTGATTTTGAAAAGAGCAGTAGTTGAAGGAATCTCAGTTTTTCTGTCCTTGTGGCTACAGTGGAATGATTATTATTAAAGTAGAACTACAGTATGTTAGAGTCAATTTTCTCATTTTACAGATGGAGAGTTCCAGACCCAGAGAAGTACAGTTGCCTGGTCAGGGTCACACAGTAAGTCAGAATCTAGACATTTATAGAGTATCAGACATTGAGGGAATTTGAAGGTTATCTAAGGCAACTTCCAGTGCAGATATTCCCTCTATATCATCCCTGTGTTTTCTTATAGCCTGTCTTAACTCTTTGTTTATTAGAATATGGAAACCTAATAAATAACGTGGATTCTTACCTAAAGGTAAGTTGAGCAATGTCAAATAATTGGTTCAGGTCAAGGAAAGAGACAATATTATACCATGTATATACTGTGATAACATAACCACCTAAAGCAGGAACAATTCTTGAATAACTTTGTTGGTCTGCATGGCTCAAACATCATTTTATTTAGTGAATAATTGTATTTTGTCTTATTTCATACTGGTTTTACTAAATCAACTTTTTATAAAAGTCATGTGGCAGGAGTCAACTATCGATATCGCTTTAGGTTTTCTGTTGTTGTTCTTGTCTGGCAGAGGATTCTTTCTGTAACTCAACACAAATATACATAATTATGGAATAATTGATGAGACTAATTCCAAAGATAATAATAGCTACCATTTGTTGAGGATTTTCAATGTTTCAGGAACTTTGATAAGTAGATGTTTTAAATATCATCTTAATTCTTTCCAACAGCTTCTAAGACATTGGTTTTACTAAATGCATTTTGTAGATAAGAAAGTGAAATTTCAATGATGTTCAATAACTTGATTAAATCAAGGTGGTAGTAGTGGAAGTGGGATTTAAATTCATGGCTATCTGATGACAACGCCCATGTACTCTCCAAAATCATGCTGCTGCTTAAAAATAAATAAAAAATGAAAAGTATGGAACTGGGAGTGTAATTCATTGGTAGAGCACTTGCTTAGCATGCATGAGGCTTTGGGTTCCATCCCCAGCACCACTAAAAGTAAATAAAATAAAAAATTAATGTAAGGCCCTAGATACGAAAGATGGAACTCAGAGAGACATTTATGACATGCTTTACTTTTATTAGTGCATCTAATAATCATAGCAGCCTTGTGAATTAGACAATGGTATTATCCTGATATTACATAGGCAGAAACTGGGCATGTCATTTAATCTTTTTGAACTTCAACTTCATATAATATAGCTTGCAAATGAAAGAATGGCAAGTGGAAGAGTGGAGACTTAAATTCCTCATCTTCAAAACCTATACTATTTCTACTACCCTGAACACTATTTCCAATAGTGTGCATTTAAATAGACAGTTGTGAATAAAATGTTTCCAGTTCACTAGGGCTACTCATTATAGACAGTTGTGAATAAAATATTTCCAGTTCACTAGGGCTACTCATTATCTCAGAATCCTATTGTGAATATTTTTGAAAAACAAACAAAATATATTTTTGTTTCATTTTTACTCTTTTGAGAAACAAATAACCACTGAATTTCAAATTTGTTTTTGATATGAATTGAAATATTTTGTATACTGCTTTAATTGGGGCACATTTATAATAACAAATGGTTCCTTATTTGATGTTTTAGGGCACTGAAGTTTTAATAGGAGACTAAAACTGGTAAACAGTATTACTTCCACTCTGTCTCAGTTGCATTATATATAAAATGGGAGGCAACAAAGCTTGATTCAACTTGAGATTGAAACCCTATTTACCAGAGCCAGATTAACATGGTAACATCTGAATATAAAATTACTAAGTCTTGCAAAAATGTCAGCTTCTGTTATAATAAAAAGACGTGTGCCATAGCCTTCAGTGTAGAAGGTGTGATAATAGCAGCTGACTGATCGATATTTGAGGGAGCAAATTTGTGTGGTGGAGAGCAGGTAATCATGCAGTGGGCTTTATTTACTGCCTGCATGTTTATGCAAGATTTTTCTACTTTGATCCATGTCTTCATTAACCACTCATACTGCAAAGGGAAAAATAAAAGTTCTGAATCACTTTTGGGGCATTGGGGAAGGAACAATTGCACAGAATTTTTGCATGTTTTTTTCGTTTTTATTTTTGTTACTGGTAGAATGACAGGAAAGTTAATTTTGTCAGTATAGTCGATGCTGAGAGCTATGTATGCAGTATTGGGTTTATTCCTGCCAAACTAATACTTATCTATTGTATTAGTCAATAACTTCATTTAAAAAATCTACTGTTTTCAGTAGATGTTTGTTAGACACCTAACATATGCTAAACACCTTTTTAGGCACTGCAGCTACAATAGTAGACAGGATATATTATGATCATATTGATGTTAGGATCTTACTAACAAAAGAAATATGGATATAAATGATACGTACATGTAGAGTGTGGCAGCAGCTGTGATGGGGCTAGTACAAAGTGATCTGGGAAATAAGAGGGACATGGACTGTATCCTCATGGGTTAGAGAAGGCTTTGTGGAGGAAATACGTTTTTATTTCTCCATTAACTTTGAATGATATCTTTGTTGGATATATCAGTCTTGGTTGGAAATTGTTTTCTTCCAGTGTCTGGAGTACTTCATACCAGTCTATCCTGGCATTCAGGACTTGGGTTGTGAAGTCTGGAGTGATTTTTATTGTTTTGCCCCTGAATGTAACCTGTTCTTTTGTTATCACTGCTTTTCAGATTCTTTCATTGGCATCCATGTCAGTCAGTTTGATTATTATGTGGTGTGGGGAGGTATTTCTTTGATTTTGTCTTAACAGCGTTCTGTATGTCCCTGAAAGTGAATACCCAAGTCTTTTTCTATATTTGGAAAATTCTCTGAAATTATTTCTCTGAAGAGATTTCTGAAACACTTGGTCTGTGCTTCTAGACCTTCTTCAATTTTTATCCCTAAGTTTGTTGAATGTATAGGTTGTGCTGTTATAATGTCTTCTGTACACTGTTGACTGTGCTTTCAGTTTCAAATGAACTGTCTTCCAAGAGTGATACCCTGTTTTCTATATTGCATAGACTTCCAGAGATGATTTCTGTTGCTGTCATCAATTCATTAATTCATTCCTTCATTTCTTTCAGAGCCTCTTTCTGATTCTTTATTAAAGCCACAATTTCCTCCTTCATTTTCTGTACACTTTATTTGAGGTCTTTCATCATCTTGAAGTACAACATGTGTGTTAGAGTGTTTCCCTTTCCCACCTGGAATCACCTTCAGTTCAGTCACCTTCTTTGCTCATCTAAGGTTTCTCCTTCTTTGTATAGAGTCCTTCTTATGACCCACTTCCTCCACAGCTTCTGCATATTAGAGAGAACATCTGATTTCTTACTTTTTGTGACTGACTAATCTCACTTGCATAAAGTTTTCCAGTTCCATCCATTTCTCTGCAAATGACATTATTTTGTTTTTCTTTATGGCTGAGTAAAATTCCATTGTGTACATATTCCATAGTTTTGTAATCCATTCATCTGTTGATGGACATCTTGGTTGGTTCCACAGTTTTGCAGTTGTGAATTGTATGGCTATAAACATATGGTAATTTGGTTTCTGTTCTTTGGATAGATACCCAGAAGTGGTATTGCAGGATCATATGGTAGGTTCATTCCTATTAATCTGAAGATCCTCCATATTGTTTTCCAAAGTGGTTGCACTAAACTGCAATCCCACCAACAATGTGTTAGGGTTCCCACTTCTCCATACCCTTGCCAGCATTTGTTGTTTGTGTTCTTGATGATTGCTATTCTGATTGGGGTTAGGTGAAATCTCAAGGTAGTTTTGATTTGCATCCTTCTGATTGCTAATGATGTACATTTCCTCATAAATTTATTGGCCATTTGTATTTCTTTTTTTGTGTAGTGTCTAGTTAGATCATTTGCCCATTTTTGAATGGGTTATTTGTTTTCTTAGCTGTGAGTTTCTTGAGTTCTCTGTATACTCTAGATATTAGTGCTCTATCAGAGGAGTAATTGGCAAAAATTTTCTCCCACTCTGTGGGCTCTCTGTTGATGTTCTTGATAGTTTCCTTTGCTGCACAGAAGCTCTTCAGTTTAATGCAATTCCATGTATTGATCTTCCTTTGAGCTGCTTGTGCTTTTGGGTCTTGTTGAGAAAGTTTTTACCTGTGTCTTGGTGTTGAAGTGTTGGACCTATGCTCTCCTCAAGTAAGTGCAAGGTCTCTAGCCTAACTTCCAGGTCTTTGATCCATCTTGAATGGACTCTTGTGCAGGGTGAGAAAATGGGGTTTATTTCTATTTTCTGCATATGGTTATCCTATTTTGCCAACACCATTTGTTGAAGAGGCTGTCTCTTCAACAATGGTGTATTCATTTTTTCTCCTTTGTCAAAAATCAATTGACTGTAAGTGTGTGGGTTTGTTTCTGAATCTTCTATTCTGCTCCATTTGTCTATTTTTCGGGGAACTAGTGTGAGTGGAGTTGTTTTCTGCATATTTTTTTTAGCAGATTTAGGGGTGGCATACAGAAAAGCTTCTGATTTTTTAATACTGATTTTGTATCCAGACACCTTGGTGAATTTGTTGATCAGTTCTATAAGGTTTTTGGTTGACTTTGTTGGGTCTTCTAAATATAGTATCATGCCATCTGCAAAAAGGGACAGTTTCCGTTCTTCTTTCCCTAATTTTATGCCTTTGATTCCTTTTCTTGCCTTATTGCTCTGCCTAGAGTCTCAAGTACTATATTGAACAGAAGTGGTGATAATGGACATACTTGTCTTGTTGCTGTTTTTAGTGGGAACTCTTGCAGATTTCCCCCATTTAATATGATGTTGGTTGTCGCCTATTGTATATTACCTTTATGATGTTGAGGTATGTTCCTTCTATTCCAATTCTCTGAAGTGCTTTTAGCATGAATGGGTGTTTGATCTTGTCAAATGCTTTTTCAGCATCTATTGAGATGATTATGTGATTTTTGTCTTTGATTGTGTTTATGTGGTAAATTACATGGATTGTTTTCCATTTGTTGAACCAGTCTTGCATCCCTGTTATGAACCCAACTTGGTCATGGTATATAATTTTCTTGATGTGGTTTTGAATGCACAGTCCTAGTGTTTTGTTTAGCAGTTTTGGATCTAAGTTCATTAGCAATATAAGCCTATAACTTTCTTTTCTTGAACTGTTTTTATTTGTCTTTTGTATTAATTGGGATGTCGGATTCATATAATGTGTTTGGGAGAGTCCCATTTATTTATATTTCATTGAATAGATTGAGGATTATTGAGATTAATTCTTCTATAAAGGTTTTGTAAAATTCATGTGGAAAACCATGTAGCCCTGGGCTTTTGTTTGATGGTAACCTCTTTATTGCTGTTTCTATCTCTTTGATTTCTATTAGTGGGTTTAAGTTTTTTATATATTCTTGACTCAATTTAGAAAGGTTATATGTCTCTAGAAATTTGTCAATTTCTTCTAGATTTCCCATTTTGTTGGAATATAGTTTTTCAAAGTAATTTCCGATGATCCTCTGGATTTCCACAACTGTTGGTGAAAATATCACCTTTTTCATCTCTTATTTTGGTAATTTGGGTTGATTCCCTCTTTTAATTAGGTTGGCTAACAGTTTGCCTATCCTGTTTGTTTATTTATTTATTTTTATTAATCAGTGCATTGTAATCATACATCTTTGTTAGTTACAAGCTGCATATGGTTAACCAGTTTTGCCAACACTATTGTTAAAGAGGCTATTTTTTTTCCAGTGTATATTTTTGGCTCCTTTGTCAAAAATCAATTGACTGTAAGCACGTGGGTCTCTTTCTGAATCTTCTATTCTGCTCCATTGGTCTATGTGTCTGTTTTTGTGCCAATACCATGCTGTTTTTATTACTGTAGATTTGTAGTAGAGTTTGAAGTCAGGTATTGTGATACCTCCTGCATTGTTCTTGTTGCTAAGAACTACTTTGGCTATCCTGGGCTTTTTGTGGTTCCAAATGAATTTAAGGACTGATTTTTATATGCCTGTGTGGAGTGACCTTGGTAATTTCATAGGGATTGCATTGAATCTGTAGATCACTTTTGGGAGGATGGCCATTTTGATGATATTTATTCTGCCTATTCAAGAGCATGGAAGATCTTTCCATCTTCTAAGGTCTTCATCAATTTATTTTTTTCAACTTTTTATAGTTTTCCTTATAGAGATATTTTATCTCTTTGGTTAGGTTTATCCCTAATTATTTTATTTTGGGGGGGTGCTATTGTGAGTAGAATTGTTTTCTGGATTTCTTTTTCAGTGGATTTATAGTTGGCATGCAGGAAAGCTTCTGATTTTTTAATACTGATTTTGTATCCAGACACTTTGCTGAATTTGTTGATCAGTTCTATAAGTTTTTTGGTTGCATTTGTTGGGTCTTCTAAGTATAGTATCATGTCATCTGCAAAAAGGGATAGTTTTAGTTCTTCTTTCCCCATTTTTACCCATTTGGTTTCCTTCTCTTGCCTTATTGCTCTGGGTAGAATCTCAAGTACTATATTGAACAGAAGAGGTGATAATGGACATCCTTGTCTTATTCTTATTTTTAATGGGAACTCTTTCAGTTTTTCTCCATTTAATATGATTTTGTCTGTGGGGCTATTGTATATTGCCTTTATGATATTGAGGTATGTTCCTTCTATTCCAATTCTCTGAAGTGCTTTTAGCATGAATGGGTGTTGGATCTTGTTAAATGCTTTTTCAGCATCAATTGAGATGATTATGTGATTTTAGTCTTTGATTCTGTTTATGTGGTGAGTTACATGGATTATTTTTTGTATGTTGAACCAGCCTTGCATCCCTGAGATGAACCCGACTTGGTCATGGTGTATACTTTTCTTGATGTGGTTTTGAATGTGCATTGCTAGTATTTTGTTTAGCAGTTTTTCATCTAAGTTCATCAGTGATATAGGCCTATAGTTTTGTTTTCTTGATCTGTCTCTCTATTTGGCTTTGGTATTAATGTGATGTTGGCTTCATAGAATGTGTTTGGGAGGGTCCCATTTCTTTCTATTTCACGGAATAGTTTGAGGAGTATTGGGATTCGCTCTTCTATAAATTTTTATAAAATTCACTTGGAAAACCATCTGGCCCTGGGCATTTTTTTGATGGTAAACTCTTTATTGCTGTTTCTATCTCTTTTATTGTTGTTGGTAGGTTTAAGTTTTCTATATCGTCTTGACTCAATTTAGGAAGGTTATATGTGTTTAGAAATTTGTCAACTTCTAGATTTTTCATTTTGTTGGAGTATAGTTTTTCAAAATAGTTTCTAATGATTCTCTGTATTTCCATACTGTAGGTGGTAATATCCCTTTTTTCATCTCTTATTTTGGTAATTTGGGTTGCGTCTCTCTTTATTTTGGTTAGGTTTGCCAATAGTTTATCTATCTTGTTTATTTTTTCAAGAAACCAGCTTTTGGTTTTGTTGATTTTCTGTATTGTTTTTTATTCTCTACTTCATTAATTTCTACTCTGATTTTCATAATTTCCAGTCTTCTGCTAGCTTTGGGGTTAGACTGTTCTTTTTTTTTTTGAGTGCTTTGAGCTGTGTCTTTAGATTATTTATTTGGTGATTTTCTGTTCTTCTTATGTGGGCACTCAGTCCTATAAATTTTCCTCTTAGTACTGCCTTCAAAGTTTCCCAGAGGTTTTGATATGTTGTGTCTCTGTTTTCATTGGTTTCTAGGAATTTTTAATTTATCTCCTTACTTCCTCTATGACCCAATCCTTGTTCAGCAGTGTGGTGTTCAGTCTTCATGTGTTTACATGGTTTCTCTGGGTCTTCTTAGAGTTGATTTCTAGTTTCACTCCATTGTAGTCTGAAAAGATGCAGGGAATTATGTTACATTTTTTGAATTTGTGAGTGCTTGATTTGTGTCCCAGAATGTGGTCTATTTTGGAGAAGGTTCCATGTGCAGCTGAGAAAAATTTGAATACAGCTGTATTTGGGTGAAAGAGTCTATGTGCGTCTAATAGGTCCATTTGGCTTATGGCATTCTTTAGGCCTGAAGCATCTTTACTGACTGTTTGTTTAGAAGATCGGTCTAGTGATGTGAGAGGAGTATTGAAGTCTCCCAGTATTAGTGTATTGGGATCTATGTGTGTCTTTATATCATACAGAGTTTGTTTTATGAAAGTGGCTGCACCTATGCTTGGGGAATAGATGTTGATAATTGTTATTTCCTCTTGCTGTATTGTTCCTTTTACTAGTAAAAATTGACCTGCTTTGTCTCTTCTGATAAGCCTAGGCTTGAAGTCTAGTTTATCTGATATCATGGTTGCTACTCCTGTTTGTATTTGGTTCCATTGGCACAGATTACCTTACTCTAGCCCTTCACCTTTACTTTGTGGGAATCTTTGCTTGTAAGGTGTGTTTCTTGCAGGCAGCATATAGATGGATTTTGGGTTTTAATCCATTTTGCCACCTTGTGCCTTTTTATTGGGGAGTTGAGACCATTTATATTCAATGTGATTATTGAGAGATGATTTTTAATTCCTAACATTTTGAGTTTTGACTTCTGTTTTCGGTGGTGTTTATTCTTCTTTGCTTAGTTGTTTGCTTCCTGGAAATTATTGTTTCTCTGCTTTTGATGTTTACTTTTAGTTCTTCTTTGTACTTAATCTCTTTGAGTATTTTTTATAGTGCTAGTTTGGAAGACATAAATTCTTTCAGTTTCTGTTTGTCATGGAAAATTTTTATATCCCCATCAATTTTGAGAGAGATTTTTGCTGGGTAGGAGAATCTTGGCTGCAAGTTATTTTCTTTCAGAGTTTGGAATATGTTACTCTAGCCCCTCCTGCTTTCATGACTTGATTTGGGAGGTCTATAGTGATTCTTATTGGTTTGCCTCTAAAAATCATGTGGACTTTTACCTTTGTTGCCTTTAGAATTCTCTCCTTAGCCTCTACATTAGTCAACTTGATTATTATGTGGCATGGTGAACCTCTTCTTTGGTCTTGTCTCGAGGGAGTTCTATATGTTTCCTGTACCTGCGTGTCAACTTCTCTTTCTATGTTTGGAAATTTCTCTGATATTACTTCTTTGAAAAGATTGTTTATTCCACTAGTTTCAACTTCTAGTCCCTTTTCTATGCCTATTATTCTTACGTTAGCTCTTTTAAAATTGGCCCAGATCTCGTCGATGTCGGATTCATACTGTCAAATTTTTTTTTCTAAATTATGTACTATGGATTAATATTTGGAATGGTCATCTTCTAAGAGTGATATTCTATTTTCCATGTGGTCTAATCTACTGTTTATAGTTTTTATTAATACCTTCACTTCAGTTATTGCATCTTTCACTTCCTTCAATGCTTCTTCTTGGTTCCTGTTCAGGGTGTCAGATTCTTTGTTTATTCACTCCTTTATTTTTTTCCAACTCTCCCTGCATTCTTTCTGAAAATCTTATACTGATTCTAGTATTAAAGATTTGAATTGTTCTTCTGGTAATCTCTCCCATTCTGGGTTGGTGAGATCTGTTATTGAGGGGTTGTGGTGGCTCATTGTTTCTTTGCTATTTTTCCTTCCCATGTTTCCCTTGTTCTTAAATTTATATCTTTGCTGCTCTTGCAAGATTTCTTGTCCAATTTCTGCAGTGGGGGTTTAGAGGTGTCTGATGGTATATACAGGGACAGGTTGTGTTCAGTGGTAAAAGTTGGGTGGGAAGTCACATTGATGAATGCAAGAATAGGGTAAAGTAGATGGTACGGTCCAGTGGAATAAGAGGTTGAGTGTGTTGAGGGGATATTTTGTAAAGGTTAGAGATAGTGGATATGTCAGGGGATTCTGGTAGTCAATGTAGAGTTTTAGGTGTGGTATTATGAGATGGTCTTGATGAGAGACAGGGAAAAAAGGAAGAAGAAAAGAGAAGAGAAAAAGTGTTGAGGAGAAGAATATAGATGGGAGAGAGGGAGGGAAGCTTTTCAAAAAGATAAGGATGAAAGTCAACAAATTAAGCAAGAAATAACAAGCAACCAATCATCCAAACAAACATAAATAAATCAAGGCAATACAAAAACAAAACAGATAAAACAACTAAAAATAACATACACACACACACACACACACACACACACACACACACACACAAACCAAAACCAAAAAACAACAAGAATCAAAAACAAAAACCCTGCTAGTTTGTAAGTACAGAGCTGAGTTTTCTCTGCAGCCCTTTTGGATCTGTGTGGATATTTTCAGCTTTTAAATGTCTGCTCACTCTATTAAATTTTTGAATGTGTCTCTTATTTGCTGTGTCATTGCAGGCAGGGATTTATTCTGATGCCTCTCCCACTGCAAGCTTGTGTCTCTGAGCTCTCCACAGGGCCTGTCTGCATCTCTCTCTCTGCCTTTGCTGATGGTGGGAGTGCAATCTATATGCCTGGCATTTTTCAGGGTGCCTGGAAGTTCTCTAAGTCCTGTGTGTACTGGGTCCCTCCCACACTTCTACTCTTATCCAATCACTTGAAGGGTGGGTGATTGAGTTTGCACTTTGTATAGGGACCTCCGCATCATGGGGGTGCAATTTAACTTACAGATCCCTGCTATTCTGGTTCCAGTGGGAGGCGTGATCTGGGGTGTCCTCGCTGCAGGCTCAAAACGGTTGTCCCAGGTGTTCTTGATCCCTGTTGATCCTGCGGGGGTATGCCACCTGATTAAGATGTGCAATTCCTTAGTTGCTTATTCCACTTCTGGTCGTTGGGTGTGCAAGAGGTCGTTGGAAATCTTGGTGCTAATAGTCGCTGCTCTTGGCAACTGGCAAAATGGCAGCTGGCAAGATGATGGCCAACAAAATGGCTGCTGCTGGTTTGCGACATGTGCCACTGCCGCATGTGCCAGCTCCTTTGTTCTCCTCTTTGTTCAGCTGTTTTTGTTGGTTTATGCACATTTTTTACTGCTTTTCTTTTCTTTCCTTCCATCGAGAGGCTGTTTTTGCAGCAGTTTTGATTCAAGCTCTGCAGTGCAGTTGATTGCTGCTCCAGTTCTGGAGGGAGAGGTGAGCTGGGGGGTCCCTTGGGGGTTAATGCTGGTCGCACCACGCATTCTGGTCACTGTAGAAGGTACAGGGATATGCCGCCTGGTTAGGATGTGGAGTTCTGTAGTCGCTTACCCCATGTCTGGTCTCTGGGTAAGCAGGAGGTCGCTAGATATCTCCATGTTAATTGATCCCCATGCCGGTGGCTTAATGGCTGCTGCTGCTTCGCAGCATGGCGCTGCTGCCGTGTGGATGGGCTCCTTTGCTCTCCCTGGTCGGTTTTCTGGGGTCTCTTTAGGTGTAGTTCAATTTTCGTTGCTTTGTTGGCTTTTTTGTTGCTTTTTTTTTTTCTTCCATCAAGAAGCTGCTTTTATGCCAGATTTTATTTGAGCTCACAGTGCCTGAGGAGAGGTGTTTCACTCAGACACCATCTTGGGCTCTCCTTGATTATTTTTTTCAAGAAACCCGCTTTTGGTATTTTTTCTTTTTTGCTTGGATATCCTCACTTTATTTTTTGTAATTGTATTTTTTAATTGGTGCATTGTAATCATACATCTTTGCTAGGTAAAAGCTGATAAAGGCATACATGCACACATTTCTCATTTAACCCTACTCGAATTCCTGCCCTACTCCCTCACCCTCCCTCCTTCTCAGGTTCAGATTAGTGATTGACTTTGATATGTTTGTGAAAGTACATCATGTGCATTAGGGTGCCCCCCATAAGCTTTCAGTTAAGTCAGCTTCTTTGCTCACCTAAAGTTTTTCCTTCTTCATCTGGGAATTTTCTGTATTTTTTTCTCTACTTCATTGATTTCTACTCTGATTTTGATAATTTCCTGTCTTCTCGTGGCTTTGTAGTTAGACCGTTTTTGCTTTTCAAGGACTTTGAGCTGTGTCATTAGGTAATTTGGTGATTTTCTGTTTTTCTAATGTGGTCACTCACTGCTATAAATTTTCCTCTTAGTACTGTCTTCAACATATCCCATGGGTTTTGTATACATTGTGTCTCTGTTTTGTTTGTTTCTAGGATTTTAAAAATTTTCTCCCCTTACTTCTCCAACCCATTCCTCTTTCAGAAGTATGGTGTTCAGATAGGAGAGGGAGGGGACTTGTTAAGAGGATGAGGAAGAGAATAGACAAATGAGCAAAAAATAACCACATGACCAATCAATCATCCATTCAAACAATCAAACATAAATAAAAGCAATGCAAAACAAAAACAGAGTAAAAACAACAACAACAAAAAACCTTGCAAGTATATGAGTACAGAGAGGACTTGGCCTCTGCAGTCCTTTTTGCATCTGCATTGACTTTCAGCTTTTAAATGTCAACTCACTATTGTAGATTTTTGAGCATGTTTCAGGCATTCTTATTTGATCAGTGTCCTATATTGGTGATTTCCTTTTTTGGATCCTCTCGTGGGTTGCCTGTAGTGGTTAGGACCCTGACCTGATCTTTCTCTCTGTCAGTACAGGCACTGAGTTCCACTGGTGCCTCTTCTGCTGCAAGCTTGTGTCTCTGAGCTCTCCACAGAGTATGACCCTGTGCCGCTTTTTGTCTATGTAGGCAACAGGTGTCACTGGATGTGACCCAGTGTACACCCATTTTTTTGTGCTTTCCCCAGGCCCTGTGACTGTGTCTTTCTCTCTGCCTTTGCTGCAGGCAGGTGTTGCAGTATAAACATGGGGCATTTTCCAGGGGGCCTATAATGTCTCTATGCCCTGTGTGTGCTGAGTCCCTCCCACACTTCTGTTCCTATCCAACCACTAGAAGGGTGGGTGATTAAGTCTACAGTTTGACACAGGAGCCTCTATGGCCACGCAGTTAACTTACAATTGAGTGAGACTCTGGCTCCGGAGGGAGAGGTGGGCTGGGGTTTCCCTGCCCCAGGCTTAAGCTGGTCATTCCAAGTGTTCAGGTCACTGTTGATCGTGAGGGGATATGCCTCCTGATTAGGGTATGGAGTTCTGTAGTCACTTACTCCACTTCTGGTCACTGGGCATGCAGGAGGTTGTTAAATACCTCAGTGTAAGTAGACCCCACAGTGCACAGGTAGCTCAATGGTGGCAGTGCCGCCTGCCGTGCCAGTGGGCTCTTTTACTCTCCCTGCTCTGCTTCCGGGTTTTTTTCAACTGTGTTTCAATTTTTGTTACATTGTTCACTTTTTCACTGCTTTTTTCTTCAGTCAAGAAGCCCTTTGATGGAAATTTTGGTTCAAGTTTTATGGTGCCTGAGATGAGGTATTTCTCTCAGTCACCATCTTCTCCTGAATTCCATCTGAGTTCCTGTTGAGCATGGAGCAAAATTCCGTCTGCTTTCACTGATGGCCTGTAGTCACCAGCCTTACAGTAATCCACAGTTTCTTCCTGGATCTCTCTGGCAGCGGTGTTGTCAGCAGCCACCAGCTCTGGCACTGTCTGGCTAACTTTGCGCCACCTCCACAGTTCTGATAATTTTTGATAAGTGGCTTAAAGGTATGGTGAAATGGCATATGTGTATGGGGGTATATGCATGTGTGCTTGTGCCTGTTGGTTCAATGGCATTTGGGGAAGGTGTTTGCATATAGATCCATATGCTAGTAGATGTCTGAGGGCTGGATAAAGGGAATCTCATATTACATCATGAGTCCTTGCAGAATTATAGATGTGATGAATTTCAAACAAAGAGGGTAAACTTTGGCCTAATCAATTTCTGACATATGTGCCACAGATATCAGTATTTTAGACCACATTATTTTTCTTTCATTATTTTCTTGTTTTTATTGCATAATTAATATACAAATGCTAGCAGGTAGGGGAGTAGAGACTTGAATTGCTGAGAAGCAACATTCTCATCTCTTCTAAGGAATCCTCAATCCTCAATCCAAGAAGAAAGAAAAACTCACCAAGAGACTATTCAAAGCCACAACATTGAGCTTCTCTTCAACATGGAAATTTATTCACTTTCTCTTAAGCAATTCTATGGCTTCTCTATTTTTTATTATGTTTTCTATTTCTTTCCTGTTGTGTATGTATGTGTTTGTGACTGTCTGTGTTTTGTTAATTTATTTTGCTTGATCCGGTGTTGCTATCTGCCTGGGTCTTGTATTTCTTCCATTTTTAAAATCAATATATGTATATATTTTATATTGTTTACTATAATGTTCCTTTATTTTCAGTATCTCTTTCTTTATTGTTTTCCTTTCCTTTCTTAAACTATTATTAAATGTGTTTTTATATTTTACTTTACCCTTTTATTGGTTCCCCACTCTATCTTATTCTTCTCCATTCACCCTCACCCTTGTTTATGTCATGATTTGCCCTTATATATGTCATGGTTTGCCCTTATATATGTCATAGTTTGCCTTTGTATATACCATTTGACTTCTCTAAAGCCCTACTGTGGATGCTGGACCAGATAGGTGAAGCAGAAGGACAAACATCCTGACACTAAGGATAGGCTAATCCCAGAAAATAAGTGGAACTGCCCAGCACCATACACACAAAAGTTTAAAAATTCAAAGGAAACAACCTGCACTGGCTCACACCTCAGAGACTCCTCCCCATTAGGGAGGCAACAGGCAGACCTCTGTCTTTAATACTTGTGGTCCACCAATATCACTATTGCAATAGCTGGCAAACAGATTCCTGGAGTAGCTGAAACCCAGTTCAGATGGTCTAAATGCAGAACAACAGAGAGGTAATATGGGACACAGACTACAGGGATGATACTGTAGGGTGATAAATACTCAGTTGGAAGCTGTGATTACCCATACAGCTAAGACTATTCACTTTAAATACATGACTTGAGGTAAACATTTACCTCCAGAACAGGATATAATAAAAGGAGAGAGATTAGAAATAGGAAATACACACACACACACACACACACACACACACACACACACACACAGAGGGAGAGAGAGAGAGAGAGAACCAGAAAATGCAACAAATATACAAATTTAAGAATCTTAAGAAACCTGAATACATGAGAAAGAAGAATAGTGAGGAAACAATGATCCTTCACAATCCGACAACAACAGAAACCCACCAACTTAGAGTTGCAGAGAATGCAAGAAGTATAATTCAGAACTGTAATAGTTGAAATGATTCGAGATTTTAGAAAAGAAAGCCTCAAAGATCATATCAACAAAGAAACTGATACCCTGAACCAGAATAAAAAAGAAGCTCTGAAGGAAGTGAAAAATGCAATAAATGAAATTAAAACTTCAATACAAACCATCAATGGTGGACTAGACCACATGGAAAACAGAGGCTCACTCCTGGAAGATGCCTACTCCAAAAATGAATGCATAGTCTATAATATAGAAAATCATTTTGACAGCATGAACTGAACATCCGAGAGATTCGAGATAACTTTAAGAGAGCAAACCTAAGAATAATAGGTATAGAAAGGGGTCTAGAAAGCCAAAACCAAAGGAATCAAAAGTCTCTTCAGAGAACTTCCCAAACATAGAAAATGAGGTTGATGCACAGGTACAGGAAACGTATATAACCCCTACTAGACAAGATCAGAGAAAAGGTTGACCACGCCACATAATAGTCAAATTGATTAATGTAGAAGTCAAGGAAAGAATTTTAAATGCAACAAGAGTAAACCACTGAGAGACATTCAGAGGTAAAACAATAAGAATCACTCCAGACTTCCCAATGAAATGAAAGCAATGAAAGCCAGGAGAGCCTGGAGTGACATATTCAAATTGTAAAACAAAACAACTTCCAACCAAGACTACTCTACCCAGCAAAGATATCTTTCAAATTTGATGGAGAAACAAAAATCTTCCATGACAAACAGAAGCTAAAATAATTTATATCTTCCAATCCAGCAGGAGAGCATATACTCAAGAAATGCATTACAAAGAAGAAATAAAAGTAAGTGCCAGAGCCAGAGAAAGGATGATTTCCATCAAATGGACAATTAAGCAAAGAAGAATAAACACTATCTTAAAAAGAAAATCCAACTCAAAATGATAGGAATTAAAAATCATCTCTTGATAATTTCATTGAATATCAATAACCTCAACTCCCCAATTAAAAGTCCTAAAATGGCAAAATGGATCCATCTATGTTATGTTTGCAGGAAACACTCCTTACAGGTATAAGTATTCACAGACTAAAGGTAAAGGGGTAGAATAAGGTAATCCATGCAAATGAAAGTCAAAGACAAGCAAGGTTAGAAACTCTCATATTAGACAAAATAGACTTCAAGCCTAAACTTATCAGAAGAGAAAAAGCAGGTTATTTTTTACTAGTAAAAGGAAAAATCCAACAGGAGGATGTAATGATAGTCAATGTTTATGCTCCAAATATAGATGCAACCACTTTTATAATACAAACACTTTGCCACATTAAGTTTCACATAGACTCAGTATAATAATACTAGGAGACTTAAACATTCCTCTTATACCACTAGACTGATCTTTTGGAAAAAGAAGATCATCAAAGATACCTCAGCCCTAAGGAACACCATAAACCAAATGGACCCATTAGACATATGTAGGGATCGCTCATGTTATGTGGCATTCGGCACTCACAGGCTCTGACCTTTCTTGGTGAAATCTGACCCCTCAGACCTAGGGAAGCCAGTGGGTGGGTCAAGGAAAGGCCTACCTACCTCCCCCACAGCTATAGGTGATGAGATCTGCTCCCATTGGCTCCCCCTCCCCAGCTTCACCTCCCTACCTGACCTGCCCATATAATCTATTGTATGTTCCAATAAAGTTGAGTTCCTGCGGCGCTGCCTGACCGCTGACTGGACTCCTGGCCGGTGCTGGTTTTTTGGGGGGCTTCCCTGACCCCCCAGGGTGGTGGGTCCGACCACGACACTCTCCGTCTCGCTCGGCCCTGACAGGCGAAGCGGCTGGCCCCCTTTGCTCTGCCCCGTGTGGCGTGGGACGCAACATCTGTTGCATGGAACGCTACATCTGGTGCCCCGTGTGAGGCCTCCAGGAGGACTCAAGGAGGAATCCAAAATCTCGCCGACAAGCTAATCGGACTTCGGGTGAGTGTACCTCCATAAAATATGGGTCAGTCTTCCTCTATAAACCTTCTATTCACTCTTTCAAGTCGGGGACTCATCTTAGTTAAGGTCGCCCCATGGCTCCCTACTGGAGCACGTGGGATCAGATGGCAAGAGAGACACAGTCTCTCCAATGCTGCCATCCATCATTCAACCCCCTCCAAAAGTACAGTCAGGTACCCCTCTTCCCCCTAGTCCCCCCTCAACATTGTCGAGGCACATTTCTTTGGAATCGCCTAATAAGCTGCCTGAGGAAAAGCCCCCTGACCCATTTGGGAGTGCTCCTTGCCCTCAATCTGGGCTCTATTCCTCTTTACCCCAACAACCTGAGGCCCTGGGACATAGTACTACTCCTGAAGGGCCCTCCAAACTCCTTCGGGAGGCTTCTGTCCCCCCACCCTACCTGGAGCCAGTACTCCCTCAGGCTTGCTTAATTTGGACACAAAGACGGCCATTAACTCGGCCATTAACACATTCCTATGGGTCTCTTTCTCCCCTTTCCCCTCCCTGAGGTGGGGAGGGCCTCGAGGCTGAACCAGCAGCGCCCCCTGCTTGTCACCTTTACCCAGTTAACGTTAACCATGGGGAAAATAGGTCTGCGTGCTGGTATCCCAGTAATTTAAAGGAGCTTAAAAAGAGTGTCCCCAATTCTCCGTGGGCCAAAATAATCCTCCAGGGACTCACTTACCAAAATTGCACAATACAGGAAACGGAGGGGAGGCGCACAATGCCGCCACTGCAGGTCAGCTAACTCCCCTAGGGCACTGCCCCATGGCTGCTCACAGGAGCCAAGAGGTGCTCTGTGCCTCGGCTGCCGCCATCTCTCATCTCCCTCCCCTAAACCTGGCCTAGCCTCACAGCGGCTCAACTCTCAAACTTCCACCCTCACCCCCAATCCTAAAGGCCACTGCCTCACAGGAAATCCCTAAAATACAATGGACCCCAGGACCCCCCCCCCCGTATGGGTGAAGCAGTGGCCACTCCCAACTGTTAAGCCTCAGCAGTTACATATTATTATTAAACAACAGGTCCAGGCTGGACACTTAAAACGTTATAACAGCCCATAGAATTCTCCAGTGTTTATAATTTAAATTCTAGTAGTAAATGAAAAATGCTATAGATATTAAGGATTGCTTTTCTCAATTCCCCTACACCCTGAGGATACCAAAAAGTTTGCTTTCTCTATCCCATCATTAAATTTCCGAGGGTCTGACCAGCAATTTGTGTGGACGATCCTACCCCAGGGCATGGCCAACAGCCCCTCAATCTGCCAGGACTATATGTCCAAAATTCTCTCCCCTTTATTCGGACGCCCCAATGTGCTCTTAAACGTCTACATGGATGACATTATCCTGGGAGCCACATGCCCCTCCAGACTCAATGAGCTTTACTTGGAGTGCTCTAAATTGCTTAAAAGTGCCTGTTTCCAAGTGGCCCCAGAAAAGATTCAAAGGGTTCAAAATACTGGGCACAACCCTAGACTTAGATGTGGTTTCCCCCGTTAAGCCTCAGCTAAAAATCCAGGACAAACATACACTCCCACAGTTACAACAGTTGCTTGGGGAGATCAACTGAATGCGACCGTGGATTCCCATCTCCACAGACGAGTTGCTACTGCTCTTTGACTTACTCAAAGGACTTGACCTCTCTTCAGAGGTGAGCCTCTTTGCCAAACACCGGGCTGCTCTAAACAATATACAGAGAGCTATAAATAATTCAACCCTTAAGTGCTTTGACCCCACCTTCCCGCCCACCTTGCTGTGCTCGGTGAAAAACCAGTCTATACTGTTCTCCTCTCACAGGAGAGGGAGCCCTTACACTGGATACACCTTTCCATTGGGGGAGCCCCTCAAGTATACTCTGCCCCAGATCAAATAGCTGATTGCATCATTAAAGGGTGAGACTTGTCCATCCGGCTCTTTGGATGTGATCCCCGGGTTGATCCCCGGGTTATCATTGTTCCCTTTCGATTGGCAGATTTCACCTGGCTTGAGAGGAACCACAGCAGGTTAGCCCTTGCCCTGGAAGGGTTCCTGGGAAAATTGAGCTGCCACTAAGGGCCCTACAAGTGGGCATCCTCTTTCTCCCGCTTAGCCTGGGAACCCCCCCCCCCCAACTATTTGCTAATGTGCCTGACCCCAATGGTCCCACTGTGTTTACTGATGGTGGCAAAGCGGGAGCATCCATAGTTTTATATGCCCCAGGCCGATGCCATGCCCCACCCACCAAAGCCATCGCTCATCAAATCCAAGGTTTTGCCCAGTTCAAAGAGCTCTATGCCGTAATTATGGCATTGGCTGAGATTCCAGTCTCTTTCAACTTGTTCTCAGATAGTCTTTATGTTGTTCACCTCCTGCCTACCTTAGCTGATGCCTACATCAGGTTGGATAATAACCCCATAACCCCTCTTATAATCCAGGCCCAAAACCTGCTTAAATGGAAAACAGCCCCCTTGTTCCTCCAACACCTGTGAGGCCACCAATCCTTTCTGAGCTTCCTAACAGAGGGCAACTCCCTTGCTGACAGGTTGGCCACTACAGGCACCATCACCTGCTACTCCCTGGCTGAGGCCACAAACCTCCATGGCCTCACCCATGCAAACTGGAGAGGGCTTCATCACAGATTTCCACAGGTACCGGTTAAAGATCTCAAAAAGATTCTCTGGACCTGTAAAAGCTGCCAAACATTCTTACTGACCCCTCCACTTCAACAGCAGGGAGTCAATCCCCGAGGCCTACGCCCCAACAACCTCTGGTAGACTGATGTTACCCATGTCACTTCCTTTGGGAGACTCAAATATGTCTTTGTCACGGTGGACACCTTCTCCCATGCCTGATGGGCAGCTGTGCATACAGGGAAAATGTCTAAGCATGTCATTAATCATTTGCTTCAATGCTTTGCAGTTCTAGGCCTGCCTAACCAGCTAAAAACAGATAATGGACCTTGCTTTATTGGACAGTCCTTTCAAGAGTTCCTCAAGAGATGGAACATAACCAAGGACAGGCAATTGTGGAGCGAACCAACCACACCCTAAAAACCCAGCTTACAAAACAAAATGGGGGAGCTCTCTCCCCCCTATGACCAGCTCAGGAAGGTGCTCCTGACACTTAACATTTTATATTTTTCAAAGGACTCACAGTCATCACCGCTCCAACACCACTGGACTGGGATCATGCCATACAAGGCACTTGAATCCAGGTGGAAGGACCAGTTGATGGGTTTCTGGAGGGGACCTGATCCCCTCATTAGTGTGGGACAAGGATTTGGCTGTGTTTTTCCCATCGGGGAACCCCAACCCATCTGGGTTCCAGCCAGAGATCTCAAACACTGTCCTACGCCGGCTGGGGAATGCCTATCTATACCTATGCCAGAGGGCTTCATGCCCCCCGAGGAAGTCTCTCTTGTATGCTCTCTTATAGGAGACTGCCCCAATTGCATGATTCCTCCTGATGCTGATGCTGCTGGGAACCTCAGAAAACCATGGATGAAAACAGGATTCGGCGATCCTAGGCAGCCTCGAGCCCTCCTCCAAAAGAAGACATCAGATATCCATACACCAACTGCTTCACTAGTCGGGAAGGACCAGCAAAGCATTGTCACAGGACAGACAAACAGTGCAATAATGGTATACAGGCTACAGGCGGCCGCCCTAATGCAGGGCAGAGAAAATGGCTGCCCAGGAGCAGTGCTCACTCACATCTGATGGTCAGCTCCTTAAATAACTCCAGCTGAACCTGGAAAGCCTCCTCCCCAATGCCCCTGTAATCAGTTTATTGCCCAATACCGACAGCTTGCTGCCAAGCCTGATGACCTATATGGGCATCGTGAGCCTTACGATGGTGTTGCCCAGCCTATGCCCCACACTGCATAAGGCCCCAGGAAATCCAATGACGGGTAAGACCCCTTGAAAGATAGGGGCAACCTAAGACAGGATCCCTGGGCGCTGGCTCCCCAGAGTCCAAAAGGTGACAGTGTGTCCAATGACGGGTAAGATCCCTTAAAAGATAGGGACAACCTAAGACAGGAACACTTTACGAGGACTTCTGAGGGCTTAAAACAAAGAAGGGGGGTATGTAGGGATTGCTCATATTATGTGGCATTCTGCACTCACAGGCTCTGACATTTCTTGGTGAAATCTGACCCCTTAGACCTAGGGAAGCCAGTGGGTGGGTCAAGGAAAGGCCTACCTCCCTCCCCCGCAGCTATAGATGACGAGATATGCTCCCATTGGCTCCGCCTCCCCAGCTTTACTTCCCTACCTGACCTGCCCATATAATCTATTGTATGTTCCAATAAAGTTGAGTTCCTGCGGCGCTGCCTGACCGCTGACTGGACTCCTGGCCGGTGCTGGTTTTTTGGGGGGCTTCCCTGACCCCCCAGGGTGGTGGGCCCGGCCACGACACTCTCCGTCTCGCTCGGCCCTGACAGGCGAAGCGGCTGGCCTGCTTTTCTCTGCCCCGTGTGGCATGGGACACAACATCTGTTGCGTAAAACACTACAAACATATACAGAATATTCCATTCAAACACAACTAAAAACACATTCTTTTCAGTTGCTCATGGAAGCTTCTCCAAAGAGACCATACCCTTGTCCACAAAGCAAGCACTAGAAAATTAAAGTGACATAATTCCCTGCATCTTTTCCGACCATAATGGAATTATTTTAGAAATCAACAATAAGAAGAACAAGAGAAATTACATAAATACATGGAGATTGAATACCACATTTCTGAATGAGGACTGGATCACAGAAGTAATAAGGGGAGAAAAAAAATCTAAACAATGAAATTAGAGACACAATGTATCAAAACTTCTGGGACATTTTGAAGGCAGTATTAAGAGGAAAATTCATAGCACTGAGTGCTCACCTAAGAACAGAAAATCACCAAATAAACAACCTAATGTCACACCACAAAGCTCTTGAAAAGCAGGAAGTCTTATCCTAATGTCAGTAGAAGTTAGAAAATCATTAAAATTAGAGCAGAAATCAATGAAGAAGAGGACAAAGAAACAACATAAAAGATCAACAAAATCTGGTTTCTCAAAAAAATTAAAAATACAGATAAACCATTAACCAACCTAACCAAAAAAGAGAGAGATTCAATCCAAATTACTAAAATGAAAAGGGTTATATCAACATAGACAGCATGGAAATCAACAGGATCATCTGAAATTATTTTGAAAAACTATACTCCAGCCGGGCGTGGTGGCACACGCTTGTAATCCCAGCATTCAGGAGGCCGAGACTGAAGGATCCAGGTTCGCGGCCAGCCTCAGCTCCTAGTGAGGCCCTCCGCAACTTAGTGAGACTTGGTTTCAAAATAAAGAATAAAAAAAAAATAGGGCTGGGGGTATAGCTCGGAGGTAGAATGCTCCTGAGTTCAATCCCCAGTACCGCAAAAAAAAAAAAAAAAAAAAAAAAAAAAAAAAAAAAAAAAAAAAAAAAAAAAAAAAAAAAAAAAAAAGAAAAACTATACTCCAAAAAAATGGAAAACCTAGAAGAAATTGACAAATTTCTAGACACCTACAAACTTCCTAAATTGAACCAAGAATATATAGAAAATTTAAATCAACCAATAGCAATCGAAGAGTTTGAAACAGCAATAAAGAACATACCATTAAAGAAAAGCCCAGGTCCAGATGGAATCACAGCTGAATTTTATAAAATCTTTATAGAAGATCTAATCCCAATATTTCTCATACAATTCCATGAAATAGAAAGAGACAGTATTTTACCAAACATATCCTATGAAGACAGGATCATATTAATACCAAAACAAAATAATCTCAAAAGAAAATTACAGGCCAATATCACTGTTGAACATAGATGTAAAACTTCCAAACAACATACTAGCAACATGCATTCAAAACTACATAAAAATTAGACACTATGACCAAATCAGGTTCATTACAGGTATGCTAGGCTGGTTCAACATATGAAAAACAATACATGTAGCTCACCACATGGACACAACTAAGGAAAAAAAATCACATGATCATTTCAATAGATGTTGAAAAAGCATTCAACAAAACCCAACACCAATTTATGTTAAAAAAACACGGCAGAAAATCAGAATAGAAGGAACTTACCTCAATGTTACAAAGGCAATACAATAAACCCACAGCCAACATCATACTGAATGGAGAAAAACTGTGAGAATTCCCTTTAAATTCAGGAACAAGACAAGGATATCCACTGTTACCACTCCTTTTCAACATAGTACTTGGGACTCTAGCAAGAGCTATAAGGCAAGAAAAGGAAATCAAAGGAATACAAATAGGAAAAAAAGAACTGAAGTCATCTCTATTTGCAGATGACATAATCCTGTACTTTGAAGACCCAATAAACTCAACCAAAGACTTTCAGAACTGATTAACAAATTCAGTTAAGTATCGGGATACAAAATTAATCAAAAGAATTAGAAGCTTTTCTATATGTCAACCATGAATCCACTGAAAAGAAATCCAGAAGACAATTCAATTCACAATAAACTCAAAAACAATAAAATACCTAGGAAAAATCTAACCAAGGTGGTAAAAGACCCATACAATGGAAATTACAAAACACTAAAGAAATAAATTAAAGATCTTAGAAGGAAAAATCTCCCTTGCTCATTGATAGGCAGAATCAATATTATCAAAATGACCATTCTACCAAATGTGATTTACAAAATCAATGCAATCACTATCAAATTACAAATGTCATTCTTCATAGACCTAGAAAAATCAGTCTTAAATTTCATATGGAGAAACAAAAGACCCAGAATAGCCAAAGCAATTTTAGCAACAAGACCCATGCAGGAGGCATCACAATTCCTGACTTCAAATTATACTACAGAAGTACAGTAATAAAAACATCATGGTATTGGCACAAAGCAGACACTTAGACCAATGGAACAGAATAGAAGTTTCAGAAACAAATCCATACACTTAAAGCCAATTGATTTTTGACAAAGGGACCAAAAGCATATGCCAGAAAAAGTATATGCCTTTCAACAAATAATCATGGCAAAACTGGTTATCCTTATGTAGAAAAAGTGAAAAAAAAATCCCACCTTCTCACCCTGTACAAGAGGCAACTCAAGATGGACTGAAGACCTGTAAAGTAGACCAGAGACTTTGCATTTATTTGAAGAAGGTGTAGGACCAACATTCCAATATAGACATGGGTAAAAATTTCCTCAGTAACATGCCAAAGGCACAAGAATTTAAAATGAGGATTAATACATGGGATTGCATTAAACTGAAGAATGCCTGTGCAACAAATGAAACTATCAAGAACTTCAACAGAGAACCAACAGAGTGGGAGAATATCTTTACCAGATACTCCTTTGATAGGGGACTAATATCTAGATATACAAAGGACTTAAGAAACTCACTGCCCAAAAACAAATAACCCAATAAAAATGGGCAAGTGAACTAGACATTTCATAAAAGAAGAAATACAAATATCTAATGTATCTATGAAAAAATGTTCAACATCATTAGTTATCAGAGAAATTTCAACTTACCCCAATTAGAATGGCAATCATTAAAAACACAAAAAACAACAAATGATGGCAAGGGTGTAAAAAAGTAAGAATTCTGATACCTTGTTTATGGAATTGAAAATAAGTACAACCACTTTGGAAAACAGCATGGAAAGTCCTCAGAAAAATGGGAATAAACCAGACTATCATAGTAATGCATGTATATCTGTTTAAGCAGCACCATTCATAATTGCCAAACTATATAGAACTAGCCGAGGTATCCATCCACAGATGAATGGATTGCAAAATTATGGGATATATACACAATGGAATTCTACTTAGCAATAAAGGAGAATAAGCTTATGCCATTTTCAGGGAAGTTGATGGAACTGGAGAATGTTATGCTAAATGAGATTAATCAGTCACAAAAAGTGAAAGGATGGATGTTACTTCCCATATGTAGAAGCTAGGGAGAAATTGGAAAACAAGAGGGACTCCAGACACAGGACCAGAAACCTCAGGAACATAACAGAGGGAGGTGGGTGGGGGAGCAAGACTTGATAAGGAAACACTTCAATAGACATGATGTACACTAATTTATCAATGTCAGTCATAATGTCATGCGTGGGAAGGTGGGGTGGGAGGGTGGGAACTGAGGGAAGGATCATCAAGTGCTGTGTGCATGTATGCTTCTATGAACTTCATCACAATGTATAAGTATAATATACCAATAAAAAGAGTCAAAGAGAAAAAAAAGCATACAGTAAAATATGAAGGTTTACCTTTAACCCCCCCTGCCAATCTTACTACCCTTTACAGACATAAACACTATTAACTGGTGTTTGTCTTTCACAATATTTTAAGAGAATTTCCAAGTATGAGATGAGGAGGAAGTCAATCCTTTTCATTTATGAGGTTATATTTTGCTTTTTGTTTCTGTACTTAGGCTTCAGATTGAGAAATATTTCTCCTTTTGTGAGCCTTGTGCATCTTGTGTATGTGCACTTTTGTATTTTTGATAAATATATGCCTAATGAATATTTTAAAAGATGGCTTTACATACATTTTATAAGAATGTGTCCATTGATGCAGGGAGTGTGTGGGGGGAATTGGAGGTTGTTTCTATTTCAGTTGCAGTCACTGTAAATAATCATCTCTTGGTCCTTAGGGTTTTGTGGTTAGTTCCTGCTGTCTTTGGAATTCTCTAGAGCCAAAGTTAAACAAGGTCTTAAGGAAGCCCAGTGCTGTTCTTTGCTCTCTACATTCTGCTTCGTTGTTGTAGGAGATTTTTTGAGAGAGGGGCAGTAATAATAGCTACATATTCATAATAAATTTTCATCATTCTTGGGCTGAATACTGACTCAGAGTGATTTCCTTTAATAGTACTAGAGATTCCGAAACCACTGGCAAATACCAGTACCATGTGGTGGAACCTAATGTCTCTTCTGTTTGACATATGAAATGGTGATTAAATTCATCATTAAATCCATGCTACCTGCAAGAATGGATTTGCCTAAATAGAGAAGTTTCTAAGTAGTTAGTGATTAAAAATGGTTGTGTCACTGCTGCCTCTCTTGAAATTAAAATAATTTAAAATGCCAATTGAATCATGACAAAGAGCTTTGTATCTGCCAAATTGTTGTATGTAACTCTACAAATGGGGATTGAATTAAGGAGCTAGGAGAAAGATAAAAAATAAACCTAATCACAATCATGGTCTATCTCAAGGACATGGAGCCTGTGGATGGAAGTAATGATAGTTTGCTTGCATTTGAATTAGTTGTCATATTTAAAATGCTTGTCCTTGGCATGAGCTCACTTGATTGGTATATAAGACTGACATTATGGCAAGAGACTTATTTCTCAAGTGGACTAGTTAACTATTTTTCTCTTCTTGTTTTTATACATAGTCTTCTTCCAATATGGCACATCAATAAGCAAACAGAAGTTATTGGTCACATAAACAACCAGGGCAGCAAGTCTATACCCACCCCAAAATATCATGAATACACTATCTCTATGAATATTTACTCTTTGCTAGGTATTTTGCTGGACATTTGAGAATATGAAGTGCATATGAAATAGGTCCCAGTTTTAAGAAGGTGTGTATTTGTATGTATATGCATGAGTATATACATGGTTGAGCTCACAGGCATGCTTACTACAGAATGTAGGATATAAATACAGTATTAGAATATATTGGGATCTCTAGAGAAATTGATAAGCAAGATGAAGGAAATGGCTGTACTGGGTGATACTGGAATGTTTTCCCTTGACTAGGTCTTTAAATGATGAGAAGAGAGGAAAGGGAATATAGAGGAAAGAGTAGGTACAGAGGTAAAGAGGCCTGACTATGCCTGACATGTTTGAAGTGTGGAAATATTTCAAGGCATTCATAGTAAAGTATTTTCATAGAGGTTTGAGGAAATGGCAGCAGAAGAGGATTTAAAGATAGTGAGGAAAAAGATTACATATGACCTTAGAGGTTGTTGGATGAACAAATCCTAAAGATTTTTGGGAGACACTAAAGATAAATATGTTTTGGTGCTAGAGATTGAACCCAGGGCCTCAAACATACCAAGCACATACTCTACCACCGACATGCAGGCTGGCTCAGAAGACACCTGCAAAGTAGGAGGAGTTATGGTGGGTTCACTATAACATTTACTTATAAACCAGATGTGTACATTTTAAAATGAAGCTTTTTCTTTAGCTAATAAAAAATTTCAAGAGGCATTATCACTGTCCACAATTTGTATTCCATCTATTACTTATTAAACAGAAGAGTTTGTTTCAGTTTGGTTCACCTGACAGATATGTTTCTGTAAGGCAATCAAATAATCCGTTTTTATGTATCACTTCTACTGTTGCTGTGATAGAAAAAGGCTTCCCAGAAATATTTTTATGGAACCCTTAGACCATTGGCCTTGTAGGCTTCTTCAAATTGCTCATAATTTTTAGCAAAGAAAAAAAAATAATTCCACTAAAATTTCATTGTTCCCTCTATCTCTGCACTTCCTCTCTTTTGCATTCTTTCTGTTTAACAAGAGAAGATTTTATATATAATTAAAGGACTTGTTTAATATTTTTAGAACTGCATTCAATGTCTTGTGCCTATAACTGGAAAGGATTTTATTTATTGTCTCCTTGATCAAAGTAACTGAATGGAAAGTCTATGAATTAAAGGATAGTACTGCCTTTGCATATAGGCTTTAAACAAGTGCTATTACATCATTTGTGAGAATATACACTCTGCCTTGCACTGTGCAGCTTGGAATTTCTCATCTCCATAAGAAATATATTTCTGAGGCTTTGGGTAACCAGTTTTAAATCAGTGAAATGTCTGCCAGGGAGAAATACTGGAATCTACACCATTTCATGATGCTGTAGTTTCAGAAATCAGAGCTAAGACCATCAGCAAACCTGGATTTCTTTTTTTGACAGAACCCGGGCTAGATGGAAAATATTATGTCATGGCCAGGCTAATTTTACACTTACATTTATGATACCCACTTGGAACTTGGGTTTGAGAAGGGGCACAACCCATATCAATTACTTGAGATTACATCATTAAAGATAATAAATGTACAAACTTCCCAGGATTTAAACCCCTTAGAAGGTTCACTTCATCATGCTTAGGTAACTCACAGCAGCGTGGGGTGTTTAGGAGCTCTATGGTGATCTCTATTAAATGTTACATTAGTAAGAGTTGCTGGTTGAGAGCACCCACTTGAAGAGCTTTAGTGAGTCTGTGTGAGTGTTCAAAGCCTTGGACGTGTCTTAGCAGCTGATTCAAGATTAGCTCAGGTGGGTGTGGAGCTACAGATGCTCAAGGCTCTGAGAGCCAAGATTTTTCTGAATTAAAGCTGGAAATCAGCACAATGTCGCTCCGCTTTTTACATGTTCTGCAAAGAGAAGAAATGTGCATATCTATTCTGGTCACTCAGTCTCATTGAATATTTATGGGAGTTCTGAAGTGAGTGAAATATTCCCAGATATCTCTTGAAGTTGAAACAGGCAGCTTGGAAATAGATAACCAGCATCACTGGGTTTGTCTGTGTAGGGCAGATAATTTTAAAAAATCACACAGAAATTGTCAAATGTGCCACATCTTTGTGATTTACCATAAAATTAGTGAATTCTTCTGAGTCCAAGCAGATTAAGAGGAAAGAAAAGGAAAGAAAAGTAAAATTAAAAAAGAAGCATCTTCAAACAACTGTTCATTAGTGCTTAAGAATGAGAGCATTTGGTTTAGTTGACCAATAGAATAGAAGTTTCAGAGCTGGGGGACATAGTTCAGTGGTAGAGTGCTTGTCTAGGAGACATATGGTCCTGGGTTCAATCCTCAAGCACTGCAAAAAAGTTGCAGTTTTAGGCCCACTCCTTGCCATTTTGTACCACTCTATATTTGTCACAAATTATTTCCACTAAATTTAGGACACTTGTAAAGGATATCTTGATTACAAAGAACAGAAATCTACCAAGAAAGTTCAGCTAAGGAGGGATTTGTTGTAATAAAACTATAGTTAAACCATTTTATTGTCACAACTCTTTGGAAGTGGATCTGGGAAACAAAAGTCATTCTCTGGTCCTCTAGAGCTGCAAAAGGTTGAAGATTCTCTTAAATCCTCATCCTGAGTCTCCTAACTTTGAAGCCCTTTTCCAATCTGATTTGAGGCCCAGCCATTTTCCTTCTTTGGCCAATGGGATATTTGCATAGACAATGTAATTATAGACTTGGAAAACATGTGCACAATTCCTGTTGCACTCTTCTCACATTGTCATGAAAATATGCCCAGATTATCCAGTGAGTCAATGAGAAACATGAGCAGAATCAAGTCAACTGAGTTGTTTCAGCTAAGCTATAATGTTAGAAAGCCCAGTTAATATCACAAAGCTGCCTAGCCAATGAGCAATTGGCTTCAGATGCATGTGAGAGTACATAGAACCTAGATTTGTTGTTTCATAATAATAATATTTTCTACTTGTTTATTATTCAGCAATATTGTGGCAAATAGATAATAGAAACAAGGACAAAATTGTGTCTTCCATCTCTGCTTCTTGTTTTCTTTCTCCCTCTCTTTTCCCCCCAGCCTATGTATTGCCCACTATTACTACCAGTACTCTGTCTGCCCAAGCTTCTCAGCACAGTGTATACCACCAATTGTAGTCTGCATCTTTTGGTTAAAATCCTTTATGGAAAAGCAAGCAAGCAAACAAACAAAACTATGATTAGTAAATGGAAATCCAATGATTTGGATTGGTTTGGGTCAGTTGTCAATGATCATCTGTGGTTGAGGTGTTGGTAGTGGTAAAAGGAGAATGGTATAATGACTTATGGGGGTTTTGAGGTGGGTTTTCCTCAGAAGGAGGCTGTGATCTCCAAACCATTTTGATTTATATCTGTAATGGAAGGACAAGCCTAATAAATAGCAAACAAAATATGCTGTAGATTTGGTTTGTAGATCAGTATAGTAACTTGGAATAAAATGCCAACTAATAATACTTTCAAATGTGCCAATAAGACTCATAGTTAAAAGTAATGTGATAGATGCTGTGATAAACACTATAATTCTGAAGGTTATTAGAAGACAGTGCTTGCTGAGAATCATAAGGTTTTTTTTTTCTTGCTTCCTTCCTTAGAGATCTACTCAGCCACCTGTGGGGGATGAATGTCAGCCTCCATTTCCTCTACTAAAATTTCCCTGTTCAGTCTGCAGGCAGACTTGTGTTTATGCTTCTTCTTTTCAGCATATTATATCTCACCTCTATCCTCTATGATGCCTGGTGTTACCGTGTTTAAAGCCTCTCCTTTGGGAGAGTGATTAGACCCTTGAATTCTCAGGGTAGTGTTTGAGACCTGGAGGTCCAATTGCTCAATGGAAGTCTTGCAATCAATCTTATTGTTTTCTGTACCATGTATCATCCTTGTCTTGTGTGGTACATAGTGCCTCCATGACTTGACGATTTCTTGTCCTGCAGGGACAAACTTCTTTACTTAGGTTGTCTCAAGTTTTACCAGAAAACTTTATCAATAATATTAGTTAATATTAAATTCTAAATCCATTTCCTTATGGGAATTCCAAAAATATGCCAGTCAATTAATAAATCTGCTCCTAAATGTAGTGAGGTGATTTTTTTCACAGTTCAAGTTTTAATTTGACAGTAATCTCATTTAAATAGTACCCTCATTTCTAAAGTTTTATAATGTAGGACTTGTATTGGCTGTAAAATAGTTGTTTGCCTTGATTTCTTCCTTGGCAGAGGAATAGCCCTTGACCTTCACATTGGCAGGGCTAAGAAGAAGATATGTATGTATCAGAGAGTTATTAATTCCTACCATGTTCAATATCATCCCTATGTTGTGATTTGAGAGTAAACTAGGTTACTTTGGTCTTATGTGCTTTGGTAGTTTGTTTATTGCTATGAGGTTATAAGATTTTCAAAGATTAATTAGCACTGATTTTTTCAGAAAGCCATGGGAACATTACTCTAACAATAACCCACTCATGTAACTAGCATTGGAAGGGTTCAGTTCTGCTTAGGAGTGAAGGTTTAAAGAAAGGTTTCCAGGGTTGATGAAGGTTGGTATATGCACACAAATTTACAGGAGTCTTTTGTGGCAAGAATCTGCTTTTTTGTCATTGTTGTCTAATAACAAGATAGTCCTGAGCAAGGCATCATGTTAGTAGTTTCAATACCAATTACTAGAAAAAAATTTGAACATCTATAGAAGTTGCAGAAATTTAAAAATACTGTAACTGTTTCTAGGAAACATTCAAAATCAAATTTAAAATTATATGTGTAAATTGAAGCTTCACTCAAGTCTTTATAAATTATTAGATTGAATTCCTGCTAAATTCCCTGAAACTCTTAGGGGGCCAAAACTATGTAACATTAATGTAATACTTTGATAAGGCTTGAACTCATGGATTGCTTGATTAGAAAAATTTCTCCATAAAATTATATTTTATATTCTAGATCAAAAACCACATTATTGGATTTTAGTAATTTACTCTACTGATTAAAAATATGTCTTTAAGTCCTATTCTGTCCCAGGAACTTTGATAGTTCATTATAAGGTAAAAGAACCTACAGTTTATGTGGTGTTTATATAAATACTATGCAGTATGAAATAGAAGCCAAATGAATAACATACATGATGTGTCAGGGAAGAGAGCCTGAGTATGTTATAAAGGAATGATCAGCTAAGATCTGCTATTTGAGCTCGACCCCATAGGCTTTTAAAAATAATTTTTATTGATAAATTGTAATTATACATGATAGTGAGATTCATAGTGGTATATTCTTATTTATTTGTTCTGTTTCCTTCTTTGAGCCTCCCCTTTCTTTCCCTTCCTCCATCCCCAGATCCCATTATGTGGCATGCTTGCTGCCTCAGTTTCCCTATCCTGCAGTCTGCACTGGAAGCTTAAACACAAAAGACAGACAGACGCACAAACAGACAGACACAGACACAACCTCGCGAGGGAATAATGTTCAACTTTATTTGGCGAAGATAGGGTTTTTATATGCTTAGAAAAACAAATATGATCCCGAATACGTGGGAAACAGTTATTATCTCAAAAATTCCCCAAGACCAGGTGGAGACAATCAGGCTCTGAAGAAACCTCTGTTATTTTCTTGGAGTTATTTATGCTTTATCTAACTACCCCCTTACAGGGAAATGCAGACAACACAGACTACAAACTTTTACACTAGTTTTCTCAGGAGTAACAAACTTTATCACCTCCAAGGTTATACATGCACAACGGGCACTACAGAAACTGGCTGAGTTTCTAATGGCTCAAATGGCCTTGAGAAATCATCTCAGCTCTCTGAATCTTTAGAATTTAGCAAAAGTTTTCTATGCTTCCCACACCATTATACTCTCTACTGTAATTATCATAGCTTAATAAGCAAAGGGAAAAGACCATAGGCAGAGAGAATATTATAATCAAAGTCATAGAGGCAAGAAAGCACACATCATTGGGGTAAACAGTCAGTGGGCAATTTTGGTTTGGGCTTATGATTCATATGGGTGACTAATGGGAAGTAAGTCTGTAAAGGTAGGTCAAGACTACCCTATGGGAACCTAAGTGCCAGGTAAAGCAAGTTTTAATTTATAGGTGGTAGGGAAATATATAACTTTTTGAACCCAGCTATTAAGATTAAATAAGCAGGCACTTGATGGATAGATTAGAGAGAAGAATCTAGAGGGAGACAAATTAACTAAGACTTTGATGCAGTCTTTGGGACAAAAGAGAATTGGGGACTGAACTACAGAAATGACATTGACAATGTCAAGGAAGAAATTTCAACAAGAGAGATTACAAATAGACACCTTGTGGGTTGAGACAGCTGACTGGATATTGGGAGAGAGAAGTAATGAAGAATTCGCAATCATTGAGATTTGAAGTCTAGGTAACATATAGCACACTCAACAGAAAAAAAAGCAATAGGTTTATGGAGAAAATAGAGGAGCTTCCATGAGCAGATGAGAAAATGTGTATTCAGATGTTGTTTGTTGGAAGATTCTGTATATGGCTCTAAGCTCCATCTGGTTTATAATGTTCTTTAGGTCTGAAGAGACTTTATTCTTTTTTGCCTGAAAGATTGATCTAGTGATGTGAGCAATGTGTTGAAGTCTCCCAGTATTATTGTATGTAGGTTCTATTTGAGACCTAATGTCCCAGAGAGTTTGTTTTATAAAAGTGGGTACATCCACATTTGGGGCATAAATGTTTACTATCATTACATTTTTTGTTGAATTGCTCCTTTTCTAAGTAAGAAATTACCAACTTTGTCTCTTCTGATAAGTTTTGGCTTAAAGTTTTTCTTTGTTGGTTTAGTTTGAAGTTTCTGTAGAATCCAGTCATGGATGTTCAATAGTTAGGAGCATAGGGAAAACATGGAGAACAGTTTGGGCTTAGAAATAAAGGTGATATTTCTTTGCATACAAGTGATAATGAAGCCAAGGAAGTGAGTAAAATCTTCCAGGGTGAGGGTATACAGAGAGATGGACCAACCCTGAGGAAGAAGGAATAGCCAAGGAGAAAAACAAGGAACAATAATAGAGGTAAGAATAAAACCCAGAGAATGAAGTATCATAGGAGACAAGAAGTGAGTGGTTGGTCCAGAGTGCCAAATGCAGAAAAGCATAGAAGAAAAAAATGAGAAAACAATGTTGGGTTTAGTGATTAGGAATTCATTGGGTGTTTTAGATAGCAAATTTATGAGTATAGGAGCTACGTTACAGACAGGGTGGTTCAAGAGAGAATGAAGCATTGCTTAAGGAGTCAGTTAAGTATAAATTTCTTCTTCAAGAGTGAATTTGAATGGAATGAAGAATGGTATATTTAGAGGGCGGAATAAAGTTGTTTTTCAGGATTGGAAACACCTTTGTCTGTTATGTTTGTAGGCAGAAAGACAAAAGAAAAGTAGCCAATGGGGAAGAGGAAGGTGGGATAGGGGAAGAAGAAAAGGGAGAGAGGGAGAAGAGGAGGGAGAGGGGGTGAGAAGATGAGGAGGAGGAGAGAAGAGAGAGAAGAGGAAGAGAGCTTTTGAAGTTATAGGAGAGGAGATAACTGAAGAACCAAAGTCATGAAGGATTTATTCTTCATTATATCTAACGGGCTATAGATTCATAGAGAGAAGGCTCCTAAAGAATTTTTCATTGAGACTGTACTAGGGAGAACTCCTTTGTGTATGACACTCAAATTCTTCCATAAGTCTAAAGTCTGAGAAATATAAATAAATTTAAAGAAAGAAGGGGCGGAACTATTCGTCCTCCCTCAGAGCTCCATAAATAAAGGAAATAATTAGAGCTAAAAAAGAAATGCTCTGTAGATACAGTATTCTTGGAGCCAGGAATCTTAACCACTCATAGGCTTGGAATACAGAGAGAGACTGAATTGGAGGTCCAATACCTCAACATTACCTGGAGCTGGGCACACAAATGATATAGTTCATTCTTTGATGGGCATTTTGAAATGTGGGTTACCAAAACACTAAGGTGCAGTCAAGAAATTAATAACTCCTTGCTTTTATTTGTATTTTCTTCAAATTACTTTGGATATCACTTCAGAGGGATTAGTTACCCTAGGGGAAAGAAAATTATTTCATATCAGTAGAAGGGAATGAGATCAGTGGAATAGATAAGGAAAGAGTTTGTCCTTTTAGTTTCAGACGGACTTCTCTTCCTCTGAGACATGAGGAGGAAGAGGAGAAAGAATATGTGCAATGGTCATAGGAATGTTGATGTATGGGAATAAAGGAAGGAGCTTGTACCTAATAGTTTCTGTTTTCTCTTTAGTGTATGAAATGTAAGCTGGGGTAGGCACAGAAGAGAAAAAATAAGCAGAGTAGAAAAATTTGGAAAAATGGTTTTGAGGAGTCTGCTAAGGAGTCCACAGAGACAACTAAAGCCCTTGTCAAGTTGTAGGGTTAGCACCCAGAAGAGTGGAGGCAGCACAAATTAGCACACATAAATAACTCTCTCTAGTGATGTTTTGTGTCTCTGGAAGCAGGGATTTTTATTTTTATTGACATATTGTAATTATGCATATTTATTGGGTACAGTTTGTTATTTTGATACATATATTCACTATTAATGGTCAAATTATGGTAGTTAGCATATCTATCACCTCAAACATTTGTTGTTTCTTTGTGTTGGGAACAATCACAATCCCCTTTTTTTGATATTTTAAAATTTATAATAAATTATTGTTAGCTATAGTCAGCCTACCATGCTATAGAACACTAGAACGTAACCTCCTAACTATATTTTTGTACTGGTTAACCAACCCTTTCTGTCCTCTCTCCCCTACCCTTCCCAGCCTCTATTACATACTATTTTACTCTACTTCTCTGAGACAAACTTTTTTTTAGCTCTCTTAAATGAATAGAAACATGTGATATTTGTCTTGCTGTGCCTGGCTTATTTCACTTAACATAGTGCCATCCTAATCTATATTGTCGCAAATGACAAGATTTCTTTTTATGAGGCTGAATAATATTCCGTTATATGTGTATCTCACATTTTCTTTATCCATTCATCATCAGTGGATGCCTAGGTTGATTCCATATGTTGACTATTGTGAATAGTGAAACAGTAAATGTGGCAGTACAAATAATATGCTGATTTCATTTCCTTTGAAGGTAGATCTAGATGTGGAATTGTTGGATAATATGGTAATTCTATTTTTGGTTTTTTGAGGAACCTCTATACTGCTTTCTACAATAGCTGTACTAATTTAAAATCCTATAATAGTGCATAAGAGATCCCCTTTCTATATCTTCATTAGCATTTATTTCTGTTCTTTTGATGTTATAGAGGCAGGAATGTTGCTAACTTAATTAATATCAATCAATTATAGCCAGTTTTACGGAGAAAGCAGATCCTGCCCAAATTGACTAACAGTAAAAACCATTGTATTACAGAGACATCTATCATGCTTAGAGAAGTCAGACAGTATAGAAAGGTACTTATTTGAAAACCCAGGCATGCCTTAAGTTAGAGGGACTGTAGTTTGGAAACCTTTTCTTGAGATATACACTTACCAAGGCAGAGACTGTGTCTCCAATTTTTAAAATGTATTTATTTATTTTAAGTTGACCCATGATAGTTGTACAAATTGATGAGGTATGATGTGATGAGTGATTACTAGAGGTTGAGAAAGGTTGGGAGAAGGAGGAAGAGGGAAAAGTTGATTTGACTTTACTCCAGGTTTTCTTTAATCACCCCTCCTTAGAACCCTGCATAGAGCTTGACAGGCAGGATTTATTCTTCATTCCTTGTGAATGGCAGGCGGACATACCCCGGAAGTTTCTCTAGTAATATATCATTCCACTTCATATTTTTAAGCACTTTAACTGAAGCATAATCTACAAACTGAAAGTACACAAATCATAAATATACAACTTGGTGAAGTTTTGCAAAATGTGTGCAACTGTGCTGGTCAGATTTTTGTCACTGTAAGCAAAACACCTGGCAAGAACCACTTAAAGGAGGGAAGGTTTATTTGTCTCATGGTTTCAAAGGCTCAGTCCATGGTCAACTGGCTACAAGGCAGAAACATCAAGGTGCCAAAGTGTGGCAAAGGAAAGCTGCTCAGCTCATGGCAACTGGGAAACAGAAAAAGAATGAGAGAGGAAGGGACCAGAGATAGATAAAATACCAATGACATATCCCTAGTGACCTACTTTCTCCATCTACATCTCACTTGCCTGAAGTTTTCACCCAGTAATCCATTCAAATTATTAATATATGAAATAAATTAATACATTGATGAGTACAGAGCCCTGCCCTCATAATCTAATGTTTTCACCTCTGAACATTGCTGCATTGCCTAACACATGAGCTTTTGGGGGTTATTCACATTCTTGATACAAACTATAACAACATCTACGTGATCATCAATCATATAATGGAATAGAACATTGCAAACTCCTTTGAAGCCCCACATGTCCACCACAGTCATTCCCCGAGATGTCTTTAAAACTAACTACTATCCTGATATCTATCATCATGGATTACTTTTTGACTGTGCTTGAAATTTATATACATATATTCTATACATTCTTTTGTGTTTGGTTCCATTCAATAATGTGTACTTGTCACATGTAATCAATTTTCAATTCATTTCATTTTTACATATATTCCAATGTGTGAGAACATCAATATTTATTCATTCTACTATTGATGGAATTTGATTTATAGGTTTTGTCTATTATTAATAGTGCTGCTCTAAATGTTCTTGTGCATTTTTGCATGTTTACATATTATTTGTGCACATTTATAGTGGGCATATATATATACACACACATATATACATAAATATATATACATAAATATATATACATACATATATATGTATGTAGTCTGTTACTATTGGCTATTTTTATCTGTCTTGGTCTTGTCTTTGATATGTCTGGTAATTACATGTACAATAAATTTTTAAAAATTAGAGAAGCTTTGAATTATGTTATTGTTCTTCAGACAGAATTTTCTTTACCTTTTATCAAGAAGTTAGAGTAGTAGTACTTTACTTCAATCAAGATTAAACTAATTTAAGGTCAGATTTCATTAAATCTTTGCAAAATCTGGCATATTTATGATTTTCTCTAGCTATTATGATATAATACTTCAGGGTTCCCAAGTAAAGCACTAGGGTATTTATCATATTCTCCCCTCCTTGGCAGGCTCTGAACTCTCATTTTGAAAACATTTTTCCAAATATTCTCAGCACCATGAGACTGCTGAGAGGTATGATTAGATTATTTCTCTAAGAAAATACTCTCTGTTTATTTTCTCAGCCCATAGAAGTAGGCCTCTAATGAATTGACAAACGTTTCATGGGGCATAGAGATTAGCAGGATCATTACAACAAATTTTTCTTTGCTCAGGTATCTTGTCCAATCAATTTCTGGTGTTTTGGTAACTCTCTGAGGCCTTCAAAGAAATTCCTTTTTAAATGGAGGCAAATTTCACATAACATAAAATCAACTATTTAAAGGGAACAAATCAGTAGTATTTAGTATGTTTATAATATGCAATCACTACCTTCATCTAGTTCCAAAAAATTTCTATCACCTGAAAAGAAAACCCTGTACCAATTAAGCAGTTAAATATGTTATTTTTTCTCAGTGTGGTGGTACACACCTGTACTTGGAGGGCTGAAACAGGAGGATTGCAGGTTCAAGGATAGCTTCAGCAACTTAGCGAGACTCTCAGTAAGTTAGGGGACCCTATTTCAAAATAAAATATGAAAATGCCTGTGGGTGTAGCTTGGAGGTAGAATGCCCAATGATTCTATCCTCAGTACCAAACACACACACACACACACACACACACACACACACACACACACACACACCACATACACACTGTTTTTTAAATCTGAAGTTTGTATTTGTCCATAGTAGCCAGAAATAAAAGACTGTTATGTTAAGCACTTCCTCATCGGAGTGTGAAATTTGTACTAAAAAATAAATTTGTGTGATTGTAAAGAAATATGCTATTTTGGCAAAAATCTAAAAAATTCAAAATATAATTTAAATAGAAACTACTATTTTACTAATTATTGACATCCTTCAAAATTTGTTGTGGTTTGCTTTTATCTTGTTGATGGGCTGTTCCATAGTTTTTGAGAAAAGCCACCCCTACATTAACTGAAGGTTTTTTACTTTTCTATCTCCCTGAGTTACCATTTATCCACAAAAAAAAATTAGTGAGCACAATTAAGAAATATTACCAAATCAACACACATACCAGTAGTGTGTAATTTAATGTGGAATGATGTAGGTGATCCCTCACCACTCTTGTTTCTTTTTCAATCATACATTTTAGCCAGCTAATCTAATAAAAATTCCATATATATTCTTATCAAATGCTAAGGCCATTAACTAGTTTGCACATGAAAAGTCTGCAAGGCCTTTCAATGTGAATGATAGAAGATTTTTTTTTTCAGTACTGGGGATTGAACTCAGGGGCATTCTACCTCCGCGCTACACCCCCAGCCCTATTTTTTATTCTTTATATTGAAGCAGGGTCTCACTATGTTGCGGGGGGCCTCACTAAGCAGCTGAGGTTGGCCACAAACCTGGATTCTCCAGTCTCAGCCTCCCAAATGCTGGGATTACAAGGGTGTGCCACCACGCCCGGCTCTAGAAGATATTTAAATTCACTTAACAAGAGTCAATGAAATTGACCTAGTCATATGCATCTTTCTTTCTCATCTCTAGTTTTCCATTCCCTGAAATCAGGTTATCATAGTTGACTCATAACAATGTGATAGCATATTATTCAAAAGTTGATTCTAAAATAAAAAAGCATAAAATATTTTTCATAAAAAGGGTTGTAATATACACATATACATACATATACATTATATTTATTTGCAAATGCATGAAAATACAACACGCTGGAAGAATATACAAGTAAGTACTAAAAGTGATTGGGGAGATGGTTGGAGTAGTTTCTGGGTGAATGGTGGATGGAGTAGGAGGGACTTTTGAGCCATACAAATGTATTATTATTTAAAAAACAAGCCGGGCATGGTGGCGCACCCTTGTAATCCCAGCATTGGGAGGTTGAAACTGGAGGATCTGGGTTCACGGCCAGCCTCAGCTACCTAGTCAGGCACTCCGCAACTTAGTAGACCTTGTTTCAGAATAAAGAATAAAAAATAGGGCTGGGGATGTAGCCTGGAGGTAGAATGCCTCTGAGTTCAATTCCCAGTACCGCAAAAAAAAAAAAGTTAAAATCAAATTCATGATTTTATAACTTTATAAAAACATATAAACATATAGACTTTATAAAAACATATAAAAGAACGGTTACTGTTTGAATGGAAGAGATGACCATCAGATAACTACCTTTAGTTGAGAAAGGGAATAAAAAAATGAATTGAAATGAACTGTGGGTAGACTAGTCATGATTTCAGGGTTTTTTTGTTTTTTTGTTTTTTTTTGTACTAGGGATTGAGTCCAGGAAGGCTCTACCATTGAGCTATACCCCTAGCCCTTTTTATGTTTTATTTTGACATAGGGTGTCATTATGTTGCCCAGGCTGGCCTTAAACTTGCAATCCTCCTGATTGCAAATGGAGACTTGCAAGTCTCCATTTATAGATGTGCACCACTATGCTGGGCTATGTGTTCAGGTTTGGACACGTGTAGGTGTTTGTGGAACATCTAAGTAGATATATCTAGTAGGCACTTGAATAATTGAGACTGAGACTCAGAAGGAAATTCAAGACTGAATTTATAGATGTGTGAATTGACATCATAAAAGTCAATTTTATGATGAAAAAGGAAGGATTATGAGAAAGGAAGGATTGAAGAAATGTTTTAATGCCAGAGACTTATTCTTTCTATAGGGCAAAAAGTATCATTTTGTAAAACTTGATTTATAAGGTTTTATTTAAGGACTATTATTTGTGACTAGTTGGTGGTAGTTGAGGTTTATAACTTGTTGGGGTCCAGAATCAGAATTATGAAATATTTAGTATTAATAAAATATAAAATCATACTACTATATTGGGTGATTGGCCCGTGACTCCAAAGCTAGACTTTAGGGCAATATAAAGAGACAGGAAAGAAGAGGGAACATTTTATTGAGCATCTTCTTTGCCAGAAACTATGCCAGGTGATTGTGTGTGTGTGTGTGTGTATGTGTGTGTGTGTGTATGTGTGTGTGTGTGTGTGTGTGTGTGTGTGAGTGTCCCTATTTAATTATAACAATAGGCCTATAGTGCTAGTATTTTCCTTAAAGTTTATAGATAACATAACTGAGACTCAAAGAGGTTAAGTGACTTTTGCAAAGTCACCTTTGAGGAAATGTATAATAAAAAACATTGGTTCTCAATCCTGATATACATCATAGTTATTTGTGGAACTTTAAAAATGTACATTCTTGGGTTCCTCAGGAGATTTTGCTTTAGTAGCTTTTTCATGTAGCCTGGGGTGATACAATTTAAAAATGATCCAGAGATTCTGTTGTGCAATTAAGTTGGTTATTAGGAGCAATGTTTCTATATCCAGATAGACTGTGATATGAATCTTGGTTTCAGGTACTAACATGGTGAACTTGGGCAAATTACTCTCTCTAAATCTCAATTTATTCATCTGTATGGTTGATTTTTGTGGAGATTTAAAACACATGGGTGCTGGATAGTCCCTTCAAATTCCTGATCTACCTTGTTCTGTGTCCTAAGAGGGCTGGCTTCTATGACTCACATCAAGGGGCTCCCTTGCCTTACAGGTTCTAGTTGAGTTCCACCAACAGGAGGTGAGAAGTCAGGAACAGAATTTGGATCTTTATTCCTCTAGATTTTTCTCTGATAATTTGTCATGAGATGACATTAGCTGTTTTACTCTACCTAAAGTCACAGTTTCTGTTAGATGGCCCTCTCTTACAGCTACATATATGCCTATAGTATTTCCCGAATCCCAGTAAATGTCCCTACACCCTGGTACTTCAGCAAAGGAGGTACAGAGCTTCTGGCTATTGCTACTCTGGCATAGTATGCCAACCTTTAAACCTGATCACATTTTTTTGTGAATAGTTTCTTCATTAAACTCAATTATCCCATTTGAGTGTGCCATCTGCTTCCTACATGGATCCTAATAGGTACTAGAGATAGAGTGCTTAACACAGTTCCCAGTAGAGAGTAGATTCTACATAAATGTTTGTCATTAAAGATAAAGTCTCTTTCTTTGATTGTTATTGGTCGGTTTAAGTTTTCGATATCTTCTTGACTCAATTTAGGGAGGTTGTATGTGTCTAGGAAGTTGTCAATTTCTTCTAGATCTTCCATTTTGTTGGAGTACAGTTTTTCAAAATAGTTTCTGACTATCTTCTGTATTTCCATATTGTCGGTGATAATATCCCCTTTTTCATCTCTTATTTTGGTAATTTGGGTCGCTTCTCTCTTTCTTTTGGTCAGATTGGCCAATGGTTTATCTATCTTGTTTATATTTTCAAGGAACCAGCTTTTAGTTTTGTTGATCTTCTGTATTGTTTTTTTATTCTCTAATTCATTAATTTCTGTTCTGATTTTCATGATTTCCTGTCTTCTCCTGGCTTTGGGGCTAGATTGTTCTTGTTTTTCGAGGGCTTTGAGCTGTGTCATTAGGTTATTTAATTGGGACCCAGCAATACCACTACTGGGTATATACCCCAAAGAATGGAAACCAAATTATCAGACCGATGCATGTGTATCTATGTTTATAGCAGCTCAATTCACAATAGCCAAACTATGGAAGCAGCCAAGATGTCCATCGACAGATGAATGGATTACAAAACTATGGGATATGTACACAATGGAATTTTACTCAGCCATAAAGAAGAACAAAATCATGTTCTTTGCAGGGAAATGGATGCAACTGGAAAACATTA